>SNQJ01S0147697.1:23541-45906 GCA_010110895.2 Picea sitchensis
AGTTGCTTATTTGTATTCCAGCTAAGATCCTTTTGTCTTTTGATCTAGCCGAGTGTTGTTATTTTATTCAGCCGCAATTGCTTATTTATATTCCGGTTAAGATCCTTTGTATGTTGATCTAGTCGAGTATTGTCAGTTATTCATCTGCATTCGACCATTTTGTAATCCACAGAGATATCATAATACAAACTTTGCAGTCCTTTGTCGCGTTTATTATTTGTATGATCATTTACATGTTGTAAACCTTTGATCCTACACACACATTAGTAGTGTTTCCTAGACTAGCCCAGTCAGGAACATTACAATGCATACATCACATATTTTCAGAGGATGGAGTTCATGGTGACTGACATTTTTCAGCAATGGTTGGTGATGCTATTCATGGAGGGTATAGCTAAGCCCCTGAGAGGATGGGTGAATGCCTTTAGGCCAACCACATTGCAGGATGCCATCATGAGAACCCAGGACATGAGGGACATAGTCTCCAAGAAGGTACCAACAAAACCCTTCATTCCTCGAGGGGGTAAGGAGACAAAATTACACCAAAATCTATGGACAGGGAAGGACATGATGGATGAGGAGACTCGAAGAGACATAAGGATAAATAAAATTTGTTTTAGTTGCAAAGAACCATGGGAGCTACGTCACCGATGCATGGGAAAAGGGAAAGTACACTACATAGAAGTACTTTCCGATGAGGAGGATGATGGCGAGGAAGAGGTAGTTCATGCACATTATAGCAGACAAAGTAGTGGTGAGGCAGAGCCATCACACCCTGAGGTTACAACATTGGCCCAATTGCGAGAAGGGGTTAAGAAAGTAACCATTTCCACACTTTCAGGAGTTCCCAAGTATTACACCTTTAGGATCAGAAGAATTTTATAGGGGTAGAGAGTTACAACATTGATATATGGTGTGGCCACCCACAACTTCATTGATGCAACACTTGTCACTAGAAGACACATCCCTTTAGAGGATTTCAAGGGTTTCGATGTGGTATTTTCAGATGGGTACAACATGACATGTACTCAAAGGATTAGGGGATTGAAAATGACATTGGTAAAATACACGTTGACCAATGACTTTTATTTGTATACTTGGAAAACACCCATGTGGTATTAGGTGTCCAGTGGTTGTACTCATTGGGGGATATCCACATGAACTATTAGAACATGAGGATGGAGTTCATGGACAAAAAAAGTTAGTGATTTATACTGAGAGGTATGTTGTCAGGAGTCCCCAGGATCAAGTCAAAAAAACACATGGAGGTTGTTTTTAGACATAGGGACATGGCTTGCACAACAAGTGTTTAATCACCATGGAGAAGCCATCACAAGATCGCCAATACTACCATGTGTAAATCTAGGCATTGCTTGGGAAACATGATAGAGTTTTTGGACTGTTACTAGGAGGGAGACCACCTGACAGGGGATTTGGGCATGTCATTGAGTTAGAGGAAGGAGCAAATCCCATGATCACCACACCATAAAAACATCTGAAGAATTTCAAGGATGAGATAAAGAAGGACATAAAGAAGTTGCTAGAGATAGGTCACATTAGGCCTAATTCTACTCCCTTTGCTTCTTCATTGGTACTGGTGAAGAAGAAGGAGACACAACAAGGATGTGCATCGACTATAGGGTGTTGGACAAGAAGATCATCAAGAAATGATACCTAATACCCAGGATTGACGACTTGACAGATGAGTTTCATGGGGTGGTGTACTCAAATATTGATCTTCGATTGAGGTGCCATTAGATTCAGGTCAAAGAGGAGGACATCAAAAAAAACAACATTCAAATGTCACTACAGTCACTATGGGGTTTTGGTCATTCCCTTCGGGTTGACAAATGCATCAACTAACTTCCAGTCATGTATGAACCATATCTTCAATGAGAAGTCGAGGAAGTTCTTACTAGTGTTCTTTGATGATATGCTAATCTACAACAAGACATGGGAGGATCATCTAATACAAATTGATGAGATTATTAGCATCATGGGGAGCATTTACTATTTTCCAAGGAGGAAAAGTGTGAGTTCAGGTTGATAAATATTCTTTATCTAGGACATGTGATTGAAGTTAAGGGAGTGAAAGTAAATCATGAGAAGATCCATACAATCTTAGATTGGCCCATACCCAGGTCACTCTCAGAGCTGTGAGGGTTCTTTGGGATATGGCGCTATTATAGTTGTTTTGTGAAAGGATTTTCACAACTGAGTGTGCCATTCACGGATCTCACCAAGAAAGGGGAATACAGATGGTCAAAGGAGGTTCATGCATTATTTTACAGAATGAAGAAGGTAATGAGCACTTTCCTAGTGATAACACTTCCATACTTCTCTCAACCATTTTATGTTGGAGTGTGATGCATCTAGAGAAGGGATAGAAGCGATGTTGATGCAAAACCGACATCCCATAGTTTTTGAGAGCAGGAAGTTGAGGGGGACATAAAGGCTCTACTCCATATATGATAAGGAGATGTTGACAATCATCCATGCATTGGCCAAATTCAGACAGTACTTGGTGGGAGGACGCTTTGTGGTGGGGATCGACCACAACATCCTACGGTATCTTGGATGAAAGAGAATTGAGTGGGAGGCAACATAAATGGGTGGGTAAGTTGTAGGAATATGACTTTGATATCGAGTATGTAAAGGGAAAGAAGAATGTAGTTGCAGACGCCCTTTTTAGGAGACGTGCAAGCTTCTCCATGATAGAGATCTCAGTGGCCTGGAAGTGCATTCTCTTGGTGGGTTACTCTAAGAATACCTTCGCCTGTGAGTTGATGGAGGGTATTATTCAGGATAACGGGTACAATGTAGTGGATGACATCATCTACTACAAACACAATATCTATCTTTTCCTTGAGTCCTCACTCAATGATAATATTTTGAGGGCGGCACATGACGTACCACTAGCAGGGCACCTGGGGTATGTGAAGACTTGTAGGTAGGTGAGGGAGATATATTCTTAGAAGGGTCTCAAGGAGGATGTGCTTTGATATGTTAGAGAGTGCATGACTTGTCAGTAGAACAAATCAGAGGTTAAACATCCTGCAAGGTTTCTTTAGCAATTGTCGATTCCCAAGCAGAAATGGGGAAGCATTTCCATGTATTTCATTACAGGGTTTCCGAAGGTACATTGCATGGTGTGTATCTATGTGGTGGTGGACATATTAGCCAAATATGCACACTTATTTTCCATTCCTTCAAGTATAGCGCATCTCAGGTGGCAAACATATTCTTTAGGGAGGTGTTCATACTTCATGGTCTTTTGACATACATAGTCAATGACCATGACAACAAGTTTCTCAACGCATTTTGGTAGGAGTTGTTCAAGTTATAAAGAACATAGTTGACACCTAGAACCAACTATCACTCTCAGACATATGGAAAAACTAAATTGCGAACAGGTGGATCAAGGGTTACCTACGAAACTATGTGTCAAGACAACATAGGGTGTGGATAAAGTGGTTGCACCTTGGAGAGTACTGCTATAATACCACTTATCACATGTCCATAGGGATGTGTCCTTTCAGGGCATTGTATGGCTATGATTCCCCATCATTAGTAGATCTAGAATTTGGGGAGAGAAGCCCCCCCAAGGCCAAACATTGGTTGCATGAGAGTTAGGACATCGTGAGAGTATTGAAGTAAAACTTGAGGGTCACTCAAAATCAACAGAAAATGTATGTAGATAGGCATAGGGTGGAGCACAAATTTGAGGTTGGGGATTTGGTATTTCTCAGGTTTTAACCGTACAGACAGTCTTCGCTGAAGAAGAGTGGTGCAGAAAAACTGAAGGCCCACTTCTATGGACCATACAAGGTGATAAGAAGAGTAAGAGAGTTAGCATATAAGTTGGAGTTGCTTGAGGGTAGCATGATCCACAACGTCTTCCACGTGTCTTTCCTCAAGAGGGCACTAGGACAACATGTCACCCCTTCGGAAAATATTCCTCCACTCGATAAGGAAGGGAAGTTGGTTATGACCCTAGACATGATTATTGATATTATAGAGAGGAGGATGAGGAGCAGAGTCATTCAAGAGTACCTGGTCATGTGGAGAGTTTTTCCCACTGAGGATGCCACTTGGGAGAGAGAGAAGATTCTGCAGCATCTTGATTTGGAGTTGCTTGGGGACAGTAAATTGTTGGAAGGGAGGATTGTAATGTCCCCTTCTTCTTGATCGAAGCAGAATATGACTTAGTAGCCTATACGAATCCTGTAAGCTATAGTCAGTGGGAAAAAGGGAGTCACGGGGATTTTTTTCGTATCACTTGGGTGGAATATATTATATTAAAGTGACATTAAATAAAATTATTAATCACTGAAGCATTGATTTTTTTTTTAATGTTTAAATAATATTTAAAGGAGAAATAAGGTAATGGTTTGATTTGATAAAAAAAAGGGAAACATCTAGAAGGTTCAGAGGAAGAATAAAAGGAGGGGTAGCCTCTCACTTTAGAATTATCATTTGGTCTCTAATTTGGAGTGCTCTTGAGAGTTGTGTTTTCATTAGGGTTGTTAGAAAACCCTTCCACACTTTAGTTTGGTTTCTGTGGTGAAATACCCACCCTAGCTAGACCAAGGGGGAATCCACCTAGGATTTCCATCAGTGCGTCATCATATTGCTTATCATCATTTTGGAGGAGCATCGATTTGGTTAGGATAATTGTGGATCATTCTTGAGGAAGCAAATAATTCTTGAGGGGGTTGATAATTGTATATAAGAGTCCCCCTTATGTACATGTCATTATGACTAAAAACCCATAAAAATTAAATGACTCAATTTTCAAAAAAGGAATATTCCTTTTTAATTATATTAGAAACATCGACAATTAATTTTATTGAAACCTCCACCAACATTAATATACTTGAATACATGTCATTATCACTAAAAAAAAACTCTTATTTTTTAAGAAGTGACAAAAATTAATCGACTCAAATTTCAAAAAAGAAATATTTATTTTAATTGTATGAGAAACATTGAGAATTAATTGGAACCTCCACCAACATTAATCTACTAGAATGAAAAAAAACTTGTAAATGTTTAAGACGTCGAACTCAGAAAGAAAAAAGAAGAAGAAGGCATATCTCTAGAAAATAGAAAATCATTATATAATCATCAACTTAGATGTCAAGTTAAAAGTTCAATTTTCAACTTTAATTCTAGGTTGTTAGAAGTCATACACTTAAACAAAAGTGCAAAAAGAATAATCATACAATGTCATCAAATGGGATACACTTAAACAAAATTGCAAAAGGAATAATCATACAATGTCATCAAATGGGATACTTAAAAGGAAACATTTGGTCCATGAGGTGTGTAGACATGGTTTTCAAGGACGAGCAATATACAACCTACTACGCAACATTGGATGTTGTGGCAGACAATATATACACCATCATATCACCTTGGTATATACGTCAGGATATATCCAACGGATATACCACCTATCACAACATTCAATGTTGTGCAATAGCTTGTGTAATGCGTGTCATTGTTAAGTGGCTATTCCTCTAATGGAAATGATAAAGGGTGACACCTTTCCATCTTCACCAACAAGGTTTTTATAATATTATTTTACTTTTAATAGATTATTATTATATTTTATCTTACTTTTAATTAATAATTATAATTTATTAATACATTATGAGTGTTTTTTTTGTTAGCTAAATATCCTTGACTTGCAGGCCTGGACTACACCAGCCCTTAACATAGCTAGACTTGAGGCATCCATAGAGATTTTGAACCGATAACTTCACTTACGAAATACCTTAATAACACATTCCCTCACCAACTTCTCTACACCACGGGGACAATACATTCTAAGTATTGATGATGTATACTTTTAATTAATTATTTTTTATTTATTATAATAATTGATTGTTTATAAATAAAAACATATTTTTTTATTTTTCCTTTACATTATATTACCTTTGATGAAATAATAAGCTTATATAAACAATTTATGGAGTCTGATATTTCATCAGAGGAAACCAGTCCAGCTCCAGTGTAGTTCAGAAAATAAGCATCCCCGTGGGGTAAAAAAATATAACATTTGTAGTCAATAATTTCAATGAAAAAAATACATGAACATGGTACATAGTAATTGCCATTGCAGTTGAAGTGAAGTGTGCATGGAGTTATTCCCTATCACATTGGTGATACCATGAACCAATCTCATTAACCCTTTCGTGTGAGGCAGGATCCCACAATGGTAATTTCCCATACAATGGAGGATGAGTAAGGTGATCTCCAAACGCCCTTTTGGAGGTTTGAGCCACCAACTGATCTCACCTCCCTCCTTATGGTGTTTAAGCATGACGAGTTGTTAACACCCCATCCGAGATCAATAAAAAATAATTTTAAATCTTACTCAAAAACTAAATTATATTAAAAATTACACATTTTTAAAACATTTATTTTTTTAATTAAAATACATTAATATTACGCCTCACATTTATTTCCATAAAATATTTTATATGTTTTAATATTATATAATATAACTTTTTTTTTCCCGATGTATTTTCTCTTTCTAGGGTTGCTTTAGCTCGTTCCTTTTTCTTGGGTTTACGATCTTCCTCCTCATATCCCAATCCATTAACAAGTTTGTTCGCATGCACATGTTAATATTATCTTAAAATTAATATTGATATGTCATGTTAATTAGCATTAACGATGATTACTTTTATGTTACCTCAAATGCATATTTTTTACTTTATATGAACTTTTATACGATATTTTATATAATACTTAATATATAAGTTATGTTATTAGAATGTGGATAAAGATGGTTTATATGGTATGGAAGCATTCTCAGTTTTAAGCGAGTAATTATTATTGGTGGGGCTTTGTGGCTAGGTTTTTGTTAGCCGCATCCCTGAAACTCCATGGAGACGAGTGAGCGCGGGCGAGAGCCACTACTAGGGTGAGCGGGCTCTACGATGTGGAGGGTCTCTGTGACGCGAATGGCGAGTGAGGGTCCAACGGATGGTGGCGGAGGAAATGAAACCCTGCAGGCTCTGCGGTGTGGTGGGACTCTGCGACGAGTATGGACGAGTGAGGGATCTACGGAGGGAGGTGAAAACAAAACCCTACGATGACTGTCTCTTGTTTGGGGTCGAGCTTCACCCTGCGCTGCTCAAGTTGTAACGAAAATTGGTGAGGTTTCTCTTCCGTCCAGGGAAGCCTTCGTTTTGGTGTTAGAGGGCTTGACTCTAGGTGCGCGATGGTGTTTATCGTCGAAGTTTGCGGTGGTGGCGACTTCGAGGGTTTTTTGTCTTCTCTTCAGTTTTTATGGACCCTCTTGACCTCTTCCTCCTTGGCAATAAGAGGTTTTGGACCAGAGCTTTGAGGTCCTCACTGGGGGCGTGCAGTGTTTTGGTTAACACTTTGAGGTCCTTTGGGGGTGTGCGGCTTCTATTTTATTTTCTTTTCTGGTGTTTTGTTAGGGTTTTGTCCCTGTGTTGTATCTCTTTTTGTAGCCTGCGTGTTGGTTATCATCTCTGGTGACTTTCTGGTTCTTTTGGGGATGTGGTAGTTTATGTTTATGAGCATGGTCTATGGACTAGTTTTTCTATGAACATTTGTATGGTCAAGAAGATGTAAACAAATTATATTTTCACTAATATAATTGAGCAAATTTTCTATTGGAAAAAAAATGAGTAACTATTGTTGCTTTTGATACGAATTCATAATGATAGGAATGTGTTTATATAATAATTATGTGAGTGTATAATGTTTGTGAAAGGAAGTATATGTGCACAATACACTTTTTATACTAATTAATGAGAGAAGAATGTGTAGAAATTAATTAAACTTAGTTGCAATAATAAGAAACACAAAAATGTATAACCATTAGATAATGATTTTATAGAGAAATCCTTCCAGAAGAAAAACCTCACACTTTAAAGTTTTCTCGATGTGGTATTTAACAAATAAATGGTTACAATACATTACAGAGTCTATGTACTCTTAACAAGAGTGTTCAACGATAACATAAATATTCTGGAGAAATTTTGGTAGCATAACATTAAGTTAAAACTCACAATTTTTTTACCTCCAACCCTAACACTTAATAAATAGGCATACCAAAACCATAAACCATTTATGGTTTTCTAATTCTACATCTTAGAAACCACTAACAANATTCTGGAGAAATTTTGGTAGCATAACATTAAGTTAAAACTCACAATTTTTTTACCTCCAACCCTAACACTTAATAAATAGGCATACCAAAACCATAAACCATTTATGGTTTTCTAATTCTACATCTTAGAAACCACTAACAATTAATTGGCCTATTGTTGTTGCTTAACATTCATTACCTACTAGTAATCTGCAGATATTTCCTGCAATGACTCAACATTTATTCTCTGCTATTGTTGTGCAATTATTCCCTGCTATTGTTCAACAATCATTACTTACTCCATTATAGGAATGCAAGGTGTATGACACACTTGTCCCAACAATCTCTGACTTGTCTTATACCTTGCAAGAGTATAAGTGATAATGCATCAAAATATGAGCTAATTGCTAGTGACAATAAGGCCCATAGACTCATAATACTACTTGAATTTACCTTTGCACACCGATTTCATGAATGTATCTGTAACATTATGCAAAGTGTCAACTTTCTCCAATATCACCTTTCCACCCTCTACCAAGTCCTTAACAAAATGGTATTTTTTTTTTATCTATATGCATTGTCTTCACATGAAAGGTTGGGTTCTTAGCCAAAAAAATGGAATTGTTACTATCACATTGAACTGTAATAGCTCTCTAACTTAGCCCTACTTCTAAAAACAGTTTCATAAGACAAATGGCCTCCTTGTAGGCATGAGTAGCTGCCATATACTCTTCCTTTGTAGTGGAAAAATCAACCACATCTTGTTGCTTAACTGTCCAACTCACTACTCCATCAAACAATCAAAACACATATCCGCTCATAGATATTCTTCTATCTATGTCCCCTACCCAATCAAAATCCATATAAACTTGTATATCCACTAAATGTGGGTCCCTTGAAACACCAATTTGATAGAAAATGGAATATTCATAAGTACCTCCCAAATACCTGAAGGCCCTCTTCACTTTAGCCCAATGTTCATGTCTAGGATTAGCCATGAATTGACTCAAGACTCCCATTGTTTGGGAAATGTATGGTCTAATATAGACCATAACATACATCAAACTACCAACTGCATTTGCAGAAGAAACATAAGCCATATCTTCTATATCTACAGGTTTTGTAGGACACTGCTCAACTAAAACCTTTGTTCCCATAGAAATGGAAACACTCAATGGTATGCAATTTTCCATGCAAAAATGTTGTAGCATAGATTTTACATACTTACTCTAACTCAACCAAAGCTTTTATTTTCTCCATCTCCCTTGATATCCATTCATAAGCTGTATTTTTCAGCCCCAAAGTCCTTCATATCAAATTGTGTTGAAAGTTACACTTCAAATAATGAATCACATACTTACCGTTACCAAAGAATAACATATAATATACATATAGAGTGATGACAAGGAAATGACCACCACTTTGTTTGTAATACACATAGTGATGTGATTTGGATCTTAGAAATCTCAATCCCAACACAAAAGAATTAAACTTTTGGTAACACATTCTGGGAGATTGTTTGAGACCATAGAAATACCTTTTTAACTTGAAAGCCAATGACTCTATACTCTTTTCAACATACTTCTCTGGTTGTGTCATATAGATCTCCTCCTTCAAGTCACCATGTAGGAAAGTTGTTTTCACTTCCATTTGTTCTATCTATATATAAAAATCTTTTTCTACAAATAACAAAAACCTGCTAGATGTTAACTTAGGAAATGGGGAAACAGTCTATCCAAAATACATCCCCTCAACATAGGAATATCCTTTCACAACCAACTTTGTGTTGTGCTTTTCAACATTTCCATCTAAACCAATCTTATTTTTCAACACCCATTTACATATAATGGGTTTCTATCCATTAGCAACAATACCAAGTCTCGTGTATCTATATTTCTAAGTGCAACCATGTCCTCATCCACGAACGATATATAGAAATCCTTATCTTCTATTTCCATTGCCTCTTTCACAGTGCAAGGATCATCAACGTTAGTAAATAATATATATATATATACATCTAAAATTAGACTGACTATAATTATACATGTTAGGTTGCCTTCTTTGTCGAGTGTACCTCCTTAAAGTTTGAGGTGGAAATTTCTTCCTCCTCTTCCAAACTCTCTGAATATTCCTCCTCAACAAGTCCACCATGAACTTATTGTTCATTTTTTGGTTTAGCTTTCTCAATCTTGGGTGGCAGTTGAACCATTGACTTCTTCTCATCCTCTTCTACATGCACCATTGTGGGAGAAGGCTTAACTTCTCTAAAAATAACATTCTTTCTATACAAAACTTCTCTAGATAGAGGATCCCAAATATTGTACCCTTTCACAACAATGCCATAACTAATGAAGATACATTTCACAACCTTGTTATCCAAATTTGACTTCTTCTCCTTAGGCACATGAGAATATTCCTCACAACCAAAAATAAKAAGATGTTTAAGTGAGGGCTTCTTGCTTGTCGAGACCTCCATAAAGTTCTTATCCAAAAGAAATGATGTGGGAGACATGTTAATCAAGTAACATGCAGTAGCTACTACTTCCATCAATTGGACCATGAGGCCCTAGCTTCATTATGGGGTTGATTTCACTGAAATGAAAGGCTAATCTAGTGCCAACAAAGATTCCCACATGCTTGACAATTTCGCCTGTTGTAGCTTAGGGAGGTATTGCCACAAGAGGCCAAGGTGTAAAGAATGTGGGAATCTTCATTGGCACCAGATTAGTCATTCGTTTTAGTGAAATCGGTCCCAGAATGAGGCTAGGACCTCATGGGAAAGTTGATGGGATTTGTGGGCTTTTGATGGGGTGTCACACCCACAAAGAGGAATAAAATATTCTAATTAATTTTTGAGTTTAGAAGGGGTGCCTAAAATCACTCATTGGACTTGTATATAAAGGAGAGAGGTCATTGTCACATTGTCTCATTGTGATAAGATGGATTTAGCATAAGTGAGTGATCACTTGTGCTAGGAGGCTTGGTGATTTCAACAAAGGGAAATTATGCAATTGTGGTAAATATGGCCTAGGAGAGAGAAATTCGTAGAGAAAAAATCATACAGAGGTGTCCGTATAAGTTTTATTTACTTGTACGTAGGTTGCATGAAGGTGAATTGTGTATGTACATGGGTTGCAGTGGGTACAGTTGTGTGTGTACACATGTTGCAGTAAGGTGAATCACGTATACACAGGTTGTAGTGGGCACAATCACATATGTACACTTGTTGCAATAAGGTGAATCACGTATAACTGCACAAGTGTTTCTGGGAAGTAGCAAGTCCATACAGGCTGACGTCAGCAGGCCGTACATGTGGTCTGCAACAAATTTGTGGGAATAATATATTTTCAAGGATTTGTTGAGGTTTGGCTTTCTGATTTGTATGGTTATTGGAGGAAAAGGTTGTCCTCGGATTTTGGTGGATTTGTATTGGTTGGGAGGGTTGGTTTTGATGATTCATCTCTTATCTTGTTGTTTCCACTGCATATATTTTCAGTCAATAATTTTCAACGTAAAATTGTTCAGTGATAACAACTAGGGTTGTATTGTTAGTTCACTAGGAAGCAATTTTTAGATCTAAAAATTAGTCACATAGGGTTGCATGTGAAAAATGGCATGGTATCAGAGCTTGGGATTTGAAGAGAAGGGGATCATATTGAGACACATTGTTGGATACAACACTAGAAGAGTTTTGTTCTTGCTCTTGTTCCAAGCAGGTCAAAATGGTGAACACATTAAAGTTTGAGAACTGGTTGGAAGGGGAAACCAACTTTCAGGCTTGGAAGGTAAGTGTTCTCCTTCTGTTGGAAGAGAATGACCTCAAGGAGTATGTTGAGAGTGTGGTTGTAGCTCCTATCGATCCACAGGAATTGACAACTAATAAGAATAAGGAAGTGAAGGCCAAGCGAGTGTTGCTAGAATCCATGAAGGATCACTTGATTTCGCACATTGTTGAGAAGACATATACCAAGGAGATGTATGATGCTTGGGTGGGTCTATACAAAAACAAGAATACATGCAGTATGCTACATTTGAAGAACCAACTTCAAATTGCCAGGATGAACAGTGAGGACAGAATTGTCAGCTACCTTATGAAGATAACTCAGATTCAAGATCAACTTGCAACTATTGGTGAAACAGTGCAGGATGTTGAGTTGGTGAATGTAGTGTTGAGAGGTATTCCCAGGTCTTGGGAACCATTTATGCAGGGGATCTGTACACAAGACAAGTTACCAGAATTTGATAGACTATGGAATGATTGTATCTAGGAGGAGATCAGGTTAGTGTCTAGGGATGATATGGATGGTATGGTGAAAAGTAGTAGTGATGAGAACCAGGGTCTTGCAACTCGCACTAGGAAGGGCATAAGAAGTTCTCCAGGCAGAAGAGTTTTTCATGGGAGAAGGTATTCTCCCGAGTGAGAAGCATCTCTTGAGCAGAGAAAGAAGAAGGATCTTAGTAAGATCATATTTTTTGAGTTTCATTACTTTGTTCACTATGCTTCACAGTGTCCAAATAGAAGGGGAAGAGGAATAAGGTAGCAGGAATCAAAAAAACAGGTTGATGAGGTTGCATATAGGTTCCAGAGGGAGATCTTGTTAGTCTCCTCCCTTTCAGGTACAATCTCCAACATGGGGACTTGGTTGGTGGATAGCGGAGAATCTTTCCATTTGTTAGGTGCACGAGAGTTATTTGACACTTTCACAGAGACTGGATCAGACTTGTGTGTGGAGCTTGGTACATGAGAAAAGCATGCAATACAAGGATATGGTACAATATCGTTCCGATTGGATTCAAGAGAGGTGTTGAAGGTGTCAAATGTGTTTTGGATTCCATAACTTAGGAGGCATGTCCTCTCAGTCTTGTAGATTGAGAGGAAGATATATCACATATTAATTCAAGATGGACAAGTGTTGTTTGTGCCCAGATGATCTAGCTTTAGATCAGTGGTGATTCTTGGAGTTAGGGAGGGATCCAACAGTAGCAAAGAGACAAATGAGGAGGAGCATTTATCTCCACCAATGGTGAGGCATGTGGCCTCACCAATAACATTGGTTCAAAGGGAGAAGGTAGCTCCACCAATTTTGAGGCAGGTATCCCCACCAATAGTTTCTGCTGAGAGGGAGCTAGAGTTCATAGGGAGTCGACCCTCAAGATTCAACAGGGAGGAGCAACCTCCCGTGAATTTTCAAAGGATAGTGGACTTTAGAGGAGGTTAGCAGGTACAGAGGGAGTAGATGGCTCCAGATATTGTACAAACTCAGAGGGAGTAGATGGCTCTGGATATTTATAGACTCGGAGGGAGTCAATTTTCAGAGGGAGCACGCGGACTTAGAGGGATCCCGATCTCAGAGAGAGTTAGATGGCTCAAAGGGGGAGTCATCCATTCAAAGGGAGTTCCCCCTCAGGTTTAGGTGGAAGAGAGGAATCTTGCATGACTAGCATGCATGTTTCATGGGTTGAGGAGGTCAGATAGAAGGTTCAAAGGAAGAAGGATTCTATTAGTTGTGTTCCCTCCATGGAGGATTCATTTGTTTCAACAAGTTTTTCTACAGTGAAAGAGGAGGAAACTAGTCAGGAAGACACGAGAGTAAGATTTTCTTCAGTCACAAAGGGAGCAACCAGTGAGGTAGATTGGATAGCAGGATTTTCTTCGGTGACAAAGGGAGCATAAAGTCAGGTGGACTGGAGTGAAACTGTGTCAGAGGCGACAAAGTCACTTCCAATGTGGGAGACAAAGGTACATCCAGATGATGGTGGATGGGATACCTCCCTCACTAAGAGGGAGTGTTGTGTATTTTAGCTTTGGGAGGTATTCCCACAAGATGCCAAGGTGTCAGGCATGTGGGAATCTTTGTTGGCACCATATTAGCCTTTTGTTTTAGTGAAATTGGCCCCGCAATGAGGCTAGGGACTCATGGGAAAGTTGATGGGCTTTGTGGGCTTGTGATGGGGTGTCACACCCACAAAGAGGAATACAATATTCTAAATAATTATTGAGTTTAGACGGGGTGCCTAAAATCACTCATTAGAGTTGTATATAAAGGAGAGAGGTTATTGTGATATTTTCTCATTGTGAAAAGATGGCATTAGCATAAGTGTGTGAGCACTTGTGCTAGGAGGCTTGGTGATTTTAGCAAAGGAAAATTCTACAATGGTGGAAAATATGGCCTATGAGAGAGGAAGTCGCAAAGAACGAATCATACAAAGGTGTCCATATAAGTTCTTTGTACTTGTACGCAGGTTGCATGAAGGTGAATCACATATGTATAAGGGTTGTAGTGGGCACAGTCGCATGTGTATGCGGGTTGCAGTAAGATGAATCACGTATACGTGGGTTGTAGTGGGCACAATTGCATATGTATGTGGGTTGCAATAAGGTGAATCATGTACAACCATACACAGGTTTCTAGGAAGGAGTAGGTGCATACAGGTTGACATCAGTAGTAGTACAGGTAATGCCAACAGACTATACATGTGGTATGCAACACATTTGTGGGGAAAAGATATTTCTAGGGATTTTTTGAGGCTTGGTTTTTTTATTTGTATGGTTATTTGAGGACAAGGTTGTCCTCAGATTTTGGCGGATTTGTACTGGTTGGGAGGGATGGTTTTGATCCATATTATTTTGAGAACGAAATGAAGGCAGAAATATAATAAGAAAATACACAGATATATTTCCAGAAACACAGAGGTAGAATAATGCACTATTTTTTTTATAAATGACAGAAATGTACAGAAGCTATAAAAATATAGAGTGAATGAACTTGTTAGAATGATGGCAACTTATCTCTGAGAATATATGTGATGGATATGCTCATTCGCATGAAGAAGATGATGTTTAAAATGAGTCTCTATAGGCCTTTTTAACATAAAGGAAATCCAAAACCCTAACCCCGCAAGATGAAACGCCAAAAGGTTTGTGGGCCCCAATGGGGGCAGTTGATACCTCAACTTCCCAAGGGCGTAAATTTTACATACGATCTCTGTTTGTGGTGCACAATAGATAGTTGGAAAATTCTATCCGAGGACTACACATTTTCTCGTCACACTCTTGCTAAAGTATATAGTGTGACTATGGTAGGCCCAAAAAACGTTGTTCAGGGCCTCAAAACGACCCCAGAAGTTTAGGACCCGAAAAGTTATAGAAAAACTGCCAAAGTAGAAACCCTTGTTTTGAGCCAGCGGAATAGGTGGGTGGCCACCGATTTCCACCTGGATTAGGTTTTCCCCTTAGATTTTATTAAATTAACAAGGTTACATAATATAAATTTGTGTCTCATATATTTGTTAATGATTCATATCTAATTTTGTTGTTTCCACTGCATATATTTTCAATCCATAATTTTCAGAGTAAAATTGTTCAGTGATAACATTTAGGGTTTTATTGTTAGTTCACTAGGAAGAAATTTTCAGATCTGAAAATTAGTCACATAGAGTTGCATGTGAAAATTGACACTATCCAAAACTTCTTCTCTAAGCTGGCTCCACTAAGCATACTCCTAGTTCTCTCCATTAATGTTCTTTTCATCCATTCTACAACTCCATTTTTTTGAGGGGCACATGAAGTTTCCTTATGTATTTCAATGCCATTCTCCTTCTAGAAATTATTAAACTCTACAAACAAAACTCACCGTCATTATCAATCCTCAATACCTTAATCTTCCTACCAAATTGACTTTCCAAGATAACTTTACATTTCTTAAACTCCCCGATAAGAATTTGAATAAGATTTTTTACCAAAAATAAATTGAGTTTGTTAACTTAATAACTTATTCCATATGTTATTTGTTCACAACAAATATTTGCAAACACCACTTTTGTAAATTTTATTACTAATATATAATGCCACTTGTCATAAATGGGCTTGTTGGCATTATTACTTCAAGTCAAAATAGGGAGTATACTTTTCATTTTTCATTTGTAAGTCTAAATGGTTTGACTTTACATAATATTGTTTTCTTTATATAAAAATTCATAAAGTTTTACTATACTTTAAAAAAAAATATATATTGAATATATTTTTTTCATTATTAAAAATAAATTGAATAATTTTTAAATTTTAATGAAGCAATTTTCTGATTGGTGAAGTACACCCTCGATAAGACTTAAACTCCTCGAAGCAGGATATCAAATGTCAAAACCAAAAAAAATATCAAACCAATTTAAAATCATTTTTTTGTGAAAATGGTCGCATTACATGTGGATTTGAATGTGTTGTAGGGATGTAATGTCTAAGATTTCCCAAGGTAAGGTCATCCTACAGTACAAGTTTACCATCAGGATCTCATCGATTGGTGAGGCCAAAGATGGTAGTGATAACACCCTCGACTATGGACAAAAATATCTACTTTCTTACCTTGTCGATGAGAACATAGATGAGAACCCCAAGATAAAAATATTTATTAATGCCAATACACCCTACATGGAGGATCTACATTAAGTCTTCCTTTCATATCCTACACCCATCGTTGGTGATTGGAGATTCCCTATCTTTTCTTTCAACAATCTCGATGGGATTATTGTTGTGAACTTTGATGCTAATTTGTATGGTGAAGGTAATAGGTTTGCAGTAAACAAATGCTCCATTCTAGTGAATGAGGAGGAAGAGGGTCACGATACCATGGAAAGAGAGGTGGTTTGAAAATTTGCCTCATATGCTACCCCAAAATCTGCGCTCAAGGATTTTTCGAGAGGCATAGGGTAAGAGGAACATGATTCTGTTCAAGAAACCCCAATGGATTATTGAAAGATAAGATAATTACAAGAATATTAGGCTTAACATGATTATTTTTCTCAACAAAAACAATGCCTTCACTATGGGTGACAAGATCCCTAATTCCTCCATTCGAACTTATGCCAATATTAGGTGGGAAGAGGCCCTCAAGAGGGAAAAGGCTAATTGTGAAGCCATGCATGTCATGTGACATCTCAATAGATTTGATTTTTTTCATTCCTCTGTTTCTAATCCTTTGGTTAATATCACATTAAACCCTCATTTTTTTTCTTTTGGATTTTATCTACTTCCTTGATCGTTTAATGAATCTCTATTTTTCATAATGAGATTTATAAATGCATTGTGGATTATGTCATTTCATTGTAAATTCCCCCCTAATATGAATAATACCTCTCATTTTCACCCTTCAAAATGGCTAAATAAGTCCTCATCATGCTTGGTTTTGTGGGAATTTTAGGTTGGAGACACTACAACAAAGAGAGCAAGTTTTGAGCCAGAAGGAGGAGGGGTGGACATTTTGTAAGCATTTACTTCTACTGTAAGTGTAGGTGAATCTTTGAAGTAACGAATGGTGGCTTATGATGATTCTTTGGTGGTTGTAAATGTGGTCACTTCGACCACAACAACAGTCCAAATCACTAGAAATAACGACATCGATTAGCTTCCAAAAAATATGCATGAGATGAAAATAAGAGATGACAAATCTATTAATGTTGATAACAAGGTTAACGACTATTCCTTTTTTAATCCCTTTCCATTTTATGTAAATATCGAAAAACATGGGTTTTGTTGTCAACATTTAGAGCCATTCATTGGAATTAATGTAAAAGACACTACAAGGAGAACACCTTCTTGCGGAGGTTTTTATAGAATCTCCCTAAAAAATATATCCATTCTCCATTTATAGCGGAGTTTGTTAGTGGAGGCGGACAACCCAAGGTTTTTGTAGAGGTTTTTTTATCAGTGCACATTTAAGGTAGATATGCACCAGTGCATACATACATAATAAAGAATCGATGCTTCAATGTTCAAAAGCACCGTCATACTTTATAATAAAAAATTGCATGTACCGAATAAAGTGCACCAACATCATTGAACATTATGCACCAGTGCGGCTCTTCGTCGTCAGGCACGCCATGGTAGGGTAAATAAATAAAAAATTACCAAACCAATTTTCATTGTTATAGTGCATCTCGTGCTTACAAACTCTCAAGAAAGCACCAGTTCTCACCCTCCTTCCAAAGAAACCGTGTTTATGGTGCTCTATAATGACTTGGATAACTTCATTGATATATTCCACACATTTCCAAACTTTGGAAAATACCATGAATTTTCATTTCCTCTCAACTGTGAAACCATGCCTCCTCGGGACATAAGATGCTAGGTTAATTGTTTATTACCTTCCTATTTTCATTTCCATCCAATTTAAATTTGAATTTAGCTTGAAATTTGGCATTTTTTTCAATTCTTTTTTCTAATTCTGTGCGGTGCACCTAAACGATTTGGCTCACCTCGAAGCAGTGTGTCTTCCATTAAATTCACAGTAAGAATTTCCCCCAATGTGTCTCATATACATGTATGCATCGATGTCATTCAAGCAAGAGCACCGTGATAAAATTTTTAAAAAGAGCAGTGTGTCCTTTGGAATTCCCCACAACCGAAGCATAATTTGCTTTGATCAACATCGATACATTTCACTTAATTAATTGCACCACTAAATTAACAATTTATAAAATTTAGCATAGCGATGCAAAAATTTTAACCAAACGCACCGATGTTGTTTACAGAAATGCACCGGGACATATATTTCACGACTTGGCATAGTGGGGCATCTAATTGGACACCTTGTTCTCGATGCTCTATCATTTAAAACACACTTCCAAACAAAATGATGGTGCTCCACTATCACGGTAGCACTGGTGCGTTAATAGTAAGACATCACAATGCTTCAGTTGTGATAAAGCAATTTAACCTAACGGTGCCCATAAGTCCAACAAATGCACCGGTGTTGTAAAGAGAATGACACTGGGCCAAATTTTTAATAATATATCAAAGAGGTGTGACTTATTAGACGCACTGCTGGGTGAAAAAACAAGTGTGCAAAACTGGTGCACAAATTATACAAGTATGCATCATGACAGGTTTTGAAAATAAGCATCGCATTTAGTCTTCTATTAAGACCCATTCACGATGCCTTAGTAATACAATGCACCACTAGACATCATGCAGGTGTTGTCACAAAACTGACGCACCAGAGCTTTCATTTTAACAGACGACACCGAAGACTTTGTGTGCCATAAATTTTAGCGTTGCAATGTGTCTTTGTTTACAAAATGAAATGATGTGGTTAAAAGAACTGCATTGGGAAAATATTGTACAATTTTTCATGCCAGGGCATTTCATTGGATGCCCCATTACCAATGCTCTATACAAGCCAAACGTACCGCAAAACTTAATGTCGGTGCTACAATAACATGGTTGCACCGATGTGTTCATATTAACACATCGCACCGCTTTATTTCCGATGAAACAATTTAACCTAGCAGTGTCTTTAGGTATAAACAAAGCATCGATGTTGTAAAGAGCATGACACTAGGTCGATGATTTCACAATTTATCGGTGTGGTGCATCTTATGGGACACACTACTAAAATATGTGGCGGTGTGACAAGAAACATGGCACTGGTGTGTATTAGTAAGAGCACAACATGGTGGTCTTTTTGTCTAATATGGTGCACCGTGGGTGGGGATTATTTTCTATTTGAGGCACACCAATTACTTTTTTAGATTTTTTGAAAAAAAAATGATTTTAGATATTTTTAAATACATGTCATTTATATATGTGTTTGTTTTATAATTTCAATTTATTTTATTTATATATGTGTGTTTCACAATATTTTCATGTGAATCAAAGATGACGTTGATGAGCATAGGAGGAGCATAAACAAAAATGGGTCGAGACGCACACATTTGTGCATGAGTGGGAGGTCAAGGAGAGGGAGAGAAATTTGTTCCCTCACCTTGTTTCACAATCGACACATGAAATTTTGATGGATGTTTGCCTCCTGAAGTTTTATTAGGAGGGTGCATCCATCAAGGGAAACTCTTTGTTTTTACACCAGTTGATTCGTCACTGGGATCATGGGTGACAAGGGTTCAGGGTCGATCCCAATCTGTGTTATCGTCCCATAGAGGAGGATATCTATTTCATCATTGGGTTGTCTAAGAGGGGGGAGGATTTTCCCCATTTCCCTGTGTTACCGCCTAGTGTTGCAGGAGAGACCCAACTGGAATATGTACAAAGATATATCTATCCAGAGGTTCATTCCTCTTCGGAGTTCGAGGTTCATGGTGGTGAGTCGCGGATAAGTTCATTTGGTAGAGAGGAGGTTAGGTGTATGTGTCTTATTCTCTCAGCACTATCGTAGTATAGTCCTGATGGGAAACACATTAGTTTCTCTATGTTGTGTTATGTAGATAGTTTATTGTAGAGGCCTTGATTGATTAGGTGGTCAAATGTTTTTTTGAGACAGTTTTGTCGTGCATTAGATCATTGTGTCGTTTTACATGGGACAATATTCTTTCCATTCGCGTCAGAGTTATTTACACTATTTTTTGAGAGAGTTCATGCGACTTGGCCAATAGTACCCTGTGTTCATTCAGGCCTATGCTTGATGCACATATGCACATGTGGGGGCAGTTGATGGCAAAGAAGGGCCATTTTGAGTTTCCCATTTCTCCAGTAGGGATGTATGTGATTTATTGGCTCGTGAGGAAAATCATGTCCTCGATATTATATAGTACCTATACACGAGCATGGATTGTAGAGGATGTTCAAACATCCTATTTGCAACAACCGAGTCAATAGATGAGAGAGGAAATATTATCGTTATGTTTTAATAAATCTAGTTGCAAATTTTTATGTTTATTTAATGCACATGTAATTTATTGTGATATTTTGTTTCAATGATTTTATTATTATTATCTATTTTTTTGCATGTATTGGAACATATGTTGGGGATGGCCCTCCCCAACATGAGGATTAGGCAATGGAGGAGGAAAAGGACCAGCCTCCAATACAGATACCCCACATGTCACGCATGTCAGATCAAAGAGTTCAGATATAGGTGGTGGATCAACTATGTAGTGTCATGACTAGTGACGGAGTGGTACACACACCTGTTATAGACATATTACAGGTACATGATCTCTCTATGATATGGAGTAGTTATCCTCATGACATGACATTGTTGATGTGTCATATTATTGGTGCCTTCAACATCATCAATATGTTGAGGGGTGTTGCACCTCATGATCCCACTCCATCTAGCTCATCAGTAGAGCCATCTACATCCTCTACTCTACCACATGGTCCTCTTCCTCCTCTTGATTTTCCTCCACATGAGTCGACTGCACCATCTACCGATCCTCTTGCTTCACCTCCACATGTGTATGAATCTCCATCCATGATCGATCATCCTCCTCCGGTTGGTGTTGCTGCTTCCCCTCCACATGTGTATGAACCTGCATCCATGTCCCATCCTCCTCATGTTGCTTCTCCTCCACATGCATCACCATATTCCATTGATCCTCATCCTCCTCCTCCTCCTATTGCTTCTCCTCCACATGATGTATCACCATATTCCATTGATCCTCCTCCTTTTCCTCCTCCACTTGTGTCACCATCCATCGATCCTTGTCCTTCTCCTCCACATGTGTCATCATCCACTGATCCCCCTTTTCTCCCTCTTCCTCCACATGTGTCATAATATTTTGATTCTTTGGACACTATGTTCACATTGGGTATTGTTGCACATCTTGATGAGATTGATAGAGAGAGATTCGATAGTGCACTTTTGTCGACATTTATCTCTGACATAATTAGTCTTGATAGAGGCTCTACCTCTAGTAGCAGAGACATTAATGCATCTGGATCTGGTGGTGGACCTAGGTAGTTATAGTGGTATTGATTGACATGTATATTGATTGTTTTATATTTGACTTGAGATTTGTATATGACATGTTTATTGCAGATTTTGTCGAGATGTATGTTTGACATGTATATTCATATGCATATCACTCATGTATATTGTTTTTTTCATATAATGTTGTGGTTGTTGTTGTTTGATTTATAAAATGTATTATGAATATGCTAACAATGAACATTGTTAATGATTTCCTTGTTTTAAAGGTAAATTTGATATGTATCAATAATTTAAATTCACAGTTTCCATATAATGTTTAACTTTACTTTTATGAAATCGTTTCATTTGGATTGTGATTGCAAAAAGTTATAATCATTAATGTTATATAATGTTTAATTGTTCTTCAAGGTGAATTGTTTGTTGTCCAACAAGATACAATATGTTGATTAAACATGTTTAGAAACAATAATACTTAAATATGATGAGTGAAATAATTGTGATTTGAATATTTATGTCATTTTCATATATTATAGTAATAACATTATAACATAATTATTCACTAATAATAAT
>SNQJ01S0147698.1:0-23566 GCA_010110895.2 Picea sitchensis
TTATGGGTTAATATAATATATTACGTGTAAGAAAATATGATAGCTATTATATATTTGTGTATATAATTTATTTTATTATAAATTATTTTTATTAATAATAATAATTATTAACAAGAATGTTTAATTTATTATATATATTTGTGTATGCAATTGATTGTATATGAGTATAAATTATTTTTACCAATAATAAAATTATTAATAAGAATGTGTAATTTATAATGTTCACTATGAAAGTGACTAAATTACTCTAATTTATTATTATTGAGAATATTTTAACTCATGACTAATTTATGACTATATTTTATAGTAATAATAATATAAATAATGTTTATATGTTTATAATATAATTGATAATATAGTATGATTATGTTTTATACATATAGATAATATAATATGATTATATTTTATATAGAGAGATTTTAGTATATATTTGATTTTAAATGACTATATTTGATTTTAAATAACAATATTTGATAGACTAATTTTGATTTTAGTGGAGGTAATCATCATTGTCATTATAATTTTTTTAAAATAAGAAAATAATTTTAAATATATTGAACACTTAGTTGTTATTTAATATAATATATTAAGTATAATTTTTTTTAATAGTTATTATCTCAATGTATTAATGTAGTTAGAAAAAATAAAACTTAATATATATTTATTATATTTTTTTTTGTGATTGGTCGTCGTTCCTCAATAAACTCCAGGTTCACGGTTCTAGTCCACACAGCCCGCAAGTATTGGGAACGAGTAAATCACGGTGAGAATTGAACGTTAAACCTCATTTTTACATTTCCTTCCATTTACATGCACTTGTCAATCTGTCAGTGGGGGTTATATTTATTATATTATTGAAATAATTGTATATATATATATATATATAGTTTAATATCTACTATTTTAAAATTTTGTTTTTTCTCTAAGAAGAATTTATTTTATTTTATTTGAGATAAATAAAAAAACAATTATCAAGTGTTTTAGGCACATTCCAAAAGAAATCAAAGATGATTAAATTTTTTATTTATATTAAGCCTATTTTCCTTCCTTCCTCACTTATTTTACCTTTTGAACTTCCTTCCTTAATTCAACTAGCTCTTGTGGAATGAGGTCCGTGTTTATAACTATCTGTGACCCTTTTAAGCATGGATAACTCTTTTAATATTGGAGATTTACTAAATATTCCATTGCAACGCCCCCTCTGTTACGTCCACATTGGGTGATGAACAATATGTTATTTTTTATTTTATTTTTTGCATTAGGAAATTAAAAACATCACAACATAATTAATTGCATCACAAGATCACATTATCATAATTATTAACGACACAACTCAATGCATTAACATAATCATTAGTCGCAAAAGTAGTCTAATTACTAAAATAACCATAAATCAAATTTATAATGGTGCAAGAGTAAACTAATTACTAAAATAATCATACATCAACATTATTTAATGGCGCAAGAGTAATCTAATTACTAAAACGATCATACATCAAATTTATTTAATGGCGCAAGAGTGATCTAATTATCCAATCATAAACTAAATTCGAGACTAGGTTAGTCATCATAATAACCATCAATTCTTCATAGTGCAAGAGAATAGCTACTTTTCTTATTCAATAACTCAATCAAGTCAACACAAACTAAGTAAGGGAACTAATATAAAGACTTTTAAACACACGAGAGCGTATGTCCAATCCTTGTGACATGTAGAAATATACTCTAATATCAATAGTAGCTTGATAAATGATTTCATGGAGGTGAAGCATCACTTATTAAGTGTTTTATGTAACATCCCTATCTTGCGAGAACATGTTATTGACTTATTCTTTGAGGACACTTGCATGCAAGTGATCCGGTTTTAATATACGGTTGTTTGTTTCGGTTATGGATTCCTATGATGATGTTCATGGATTATGATTTATGTTGTATGATATCTATGTATTGACAGATGTTATTGATGAGTTTTCCCTGAGTGTGCAGGACACTTGATAGATTGAGAATGTCGATGGCATAACTGGATCTCGTGGGACTCCAAATTGAGTCAAGGAGTGGATTGTATTGGTTTGACTATTTCATTTATGCATATGTGACAAATGATCGATTATACTATGATGATTGTTTATGGATCTTTGACAAAGTTTCATTGATGGATGCAAGCTGACAATTTCTTGCTAATATGACTCGCATACAGAGTAAAGGGGCCATGCACAACAACTAGATATTGAGGGAGAGGTGTGCCAACATCCCTGTCACAACCTACTACCACTTCCGTCGTGGCTCAAATTGTAGGTTAACGATTACCTAGTTCCAAACATCCACGATGTTATGAGGGAAGACTGAGACAGTCTCTCATGAATATTTCCAAGGGGCGCAAAATAAGGACGGGTCCTTATTCCTTAGAATCCCTTAGTTTCTCACGAGATCGCCCGAATGGAGTGTTGACTCCAGGGGTTCAACAACTACCAAAACCATTCAAATGTGAGTGACACCCTTGGAGCATGGAGTGCATCTTGAAGGGCACGTCACGGAATTAAAAAATTGAATCAAATGTGAGTGACACCCTTGGATCACATAGTGTGTCTTGAAGGGAAATTCGCGAAATTAAAATTTGAATCAAAGGCAAGTGACACCCTTGGAACACAGAGTGCATCTTGAAGGGAACGTTGCAAAATAAAAAAAGGGAATGAGTGAAAGAATCTAGGTGGCCTAGAAAACTCTGAGTGAATGTCAAACCTGGAAAAATCTTAAGAACGACTGAATTAATTAATTAATTAAAAAATGGATTTATTAACTGTATACCCCCAAATGAAATTCTAAGCCTATTTGAATTTAATCTTAAGTCTAAAGCTTGTGATATTTCTAAAACTAAATTACAAATTAGATAAAAAAAAAAAAAAAAAAGGAAAACCAACTTAAGATATTAAGAGAGATGACATAAATCTAAAGAATCAATACAATACTCATGTGTGCATAAAATACCAAATTAAAATTTAAAATAAGAAAGGAATAAAGCATAAAAGAATGTGTAAGCATAGAAAGATCTCTAGAGTCTAGTCTAACTAGAGAACATTCCTATTTTAAATCAACTTAGTTTTAGAATGTCGTCAGTCATTAATTGGGAATAAAGGGAATAAAGGGACAACTAGGAGTGCTTTTAGGATGGGTGGGGGAAACTGACTTTTATTTTAAATAATTATGGATTTAATTGTGTAACTAAGGGAACGGGTGACAAGTGTATGGGTGGAATAATTCCTAATTAATTAAAAAACTGAATTAAATGTGAAAATGGAAAGGTGTCACTAAGGAAATTCTATAAAACAAATGGTTGAGAGGAGGAAATGATCACACTGGTTATGAGTAAGGTTATGATGCAGAAATTCTAACTATTTTTACTTGTGAGAGTTGGGATACCCAGCTTGAGAGAGAGAGAGAGAGAGAGGTGGCTCTACCTTGTGAGGCGAGCTGGGAGCTATAGGATTTTTGTTGTGTGTGTGTGTAGTCCCTTTGTGGCTAGAGGGGCTAAGGGGGAAGAAGAATACCCCTAGTGTTGGTTGGGAGGTACCGGTGAAGTCTCCATGGTTAGAAAACAAAGAGTTGAACGGAGCGTAAGCGCAAGAGAACATCTTTGAATTCTCGTCTTCGGTTACGATACTTATGTTGAGATTGTAAAATTGTGTTAAGCATTTTAATGTGTAATTTATTATTTTAAAAATAATTACGGATCCTTAAAACCCTTCTTGGTTTTCGTCATTAGCTATAATGATATTTACAATGCATATTATAATTGATGCTTGAGGAATTTGTCTAGCAATTTTATTTTATTTTGTTCTTGTTCATCTCTGGCATGTTTCCTTTGATTTCCTCTATGATTTCATTTTTATTTTTTCTTTTCCCTTGGTTTCCCTTTGCGTTTTTCCAGGAAAAATTTTCCTAGCATAGTGCGTCCTATTGCAACATCACTTGGATTAAAACACTGCGCCTCTACCCAGAAAATTAAACTTTTCACCTTTATTCCCTTGCTCAGTGATTTGTCTCCCTTACCTTTATGTTTTTAGAGCATTCGCCCAACATGGTAACCATTCTAATTCCTGTCGTTTTCACTTGATATCCTCAGCATTTTGGCTCAACGATTTGTACAAAGTGTACCTCTACATTTGTTTTTCTTTCACCCAGCGATTTCCTTGGCCTTCCTTGCATGTTGCGCATCAAAAATTGCCCAGCAAAGCAATTTTCTCTCTTCCTTTTTCTCTTCAGATATCTCTGTGAATTTGTATGTGTCTCTGTGAATTTTTAATGGATTGTATATCGTCTGCAATTTTTTAGCTTCATTATTTTGCTCTACTTTCTTGAGGGTCAAGGCTCTGTGCCTTCACACTTTTTCCCAGTGACTTAGCTTCATTTTTCTCTGTGTTTTCCTCCCTTGTTTGGTCTCTTCGTTACAAAATATTTTTCCCATCATGCAAGTAACCTTGCGTATTAAACGATTTGTCCAACACCTAAGTTATCTATGCATTTTCACCTTTCACAAGCTGCCCAACGTTTGGGATTTCTACCTGCATTTTTACCTTTAAAAACCTCTGTGTTTTTCTTACAAATTGACCAAAGATTGCGCCCTCCAGTTTACTCCTATCATGAAAGAGAGGTGGGTATCCTAGAATGCCCTCTCGCACCATGCCTGGGTAGAATTTTGGGCCAGTAATTCACCCCCACCTTACAGATTTCTTGACAGAGAATTGGGTTTCCTGGAGCGCTCTCTCATAGTTCGTCTTGGTTGAATTTCGGGCCAGTATTTCTCCCCCTCCTTAGCCATTTCCAGACAGTGAATTGGGTTTCCTTGAGTTCCCTCTCCTTGCACAAAATCAGATGTAATATCGTGTTAGGTATCGATAATATTCATTTTTATTTTAATGGAAATGTCATTAACAAAGATTATGTTATATATTTTCAATCTAATTAATTAGTTATGAATTCAAATTATCTCTTATTATTGAATAATTCTTGGAATCGATGGAGTTGAGTACCAAAATGTCTTGCAAGTAAGAATTGAACCTTTCCTTTTACTCCACCCTTTTTGTTTGTGAAATTTTTATGGATGTTCCACCTTGTTGGACAGTATGGAAAGGTTGAACCTGTACATCTATTTCATTTTAGGACAGAGTCAAGTTGAGCTTTCTTGGATTCATGTATTAAGTGCTTGGGTGCCCTTCGTTTGCCTCTGCCATACCTCCATGTTAGATTACCATTTTTCCCATTTATGAAGTTGAGCATGCCTCAACATACATCTGTCTTATCATTTTAGAAGTTGGGATCTTACCTTGTACATTTTTGAAATGGTAATATTATGATATTACTTCCTAAGGGTCCTTCTTAACTAGAGGTGTAAAGATTTCTTGGTTAATACCTAAGGTTTGACTCCCCTGTTTACATTTAGATATCAAAACCTTGTAAGGTAGTCCTCAATATTATCCTCCCAAGAACCTAATGATATTCTTAGGGTGGCATTTATTTAGTGAGAAGTTTAACTACAAAAGAACCTTTTTTCTTTGTAATCATTGGAAATAATAATAAATGAGGTGTATGGATGATTATGTATTTATAATCCCTTGTGTTTTTAAAATAAAGTGTATTACTCTTGTGCCATTAGAAAAATGTTGACATATGATTGATTATGTATTTATATTCTTTTTCACTTTTAAAATAAAGTAGATTTCTCTTGTGCCATGAACTTAATGCGATTTATGACTGGTTTGTAATTAGATTTCTTGCACCAAGTAACTAAAACTCATGATTACTCTCCTGCCTTAAATTTAATGTGATATATGATTGAATTTATGTCATTAGATTTCCTGGCACAATGAATAAAACTGATGATTACTGTCGCGCCTTAAATTTACTGTGATGTATGATTGAATTTATGTGATTAGATTTCCTCATGCAATGAATAAAATTGATGATTACTCTTGCATCTTAAATCGATGTGACGTATGATTACATGATGTGACTTGAATATTTGTGCCATGAATATAACTGATGAATTCTTTTGCAACTTGGATTTAATGTGATTTATGATGGGTTATGTGATTAGAATACTATTCCACCTTTGATTATTGTTGATGTATGATTGATTTGGTAACTAAATTTATATTGTTCCATGTGATAATGTTAATCTATGGCTGATATTCTAGACTGGAGATATGATTGCAATTGATTAGGGGATTTAGAAACCTCCTTGTTCCTCAGAACAATTGCTAGCCCTGAGACTTTAAAAGGTCAAAATCATTTGGATGAATCATGGGCTTGAGCATTGCTTATGTGTCCTGGAGGTCCTTACCATACATGACAGGTTGGGAGGGTAGTTATTTTATGTCCAATGTCTGGTATATCTTAATTATATTTTTCTTCAAATGATTTTAAAGTGTTGAACTGTGTCATTTTTATTTATGTTTATGAATTGAACATGTGTCATTTGTTTTTATGTTAATGCAATTCTTACATGTCATTTTATTTACAATCATGTATGTTGTTCTTATTTTGTAACGATTATGAATTTGTGTTGATGTTATTTTCCTTATGCTTTAAAAACAAAATTAGCTTTGTACCTCGTTGTTCGTTGTCGTAACGAAGGGGCCATTACATTTTAAGTGTCGTAACAAATAACATCTACATAAATCTTATTAAGTTTCTTTTTTGTTATGGATTATCTTATTTAAAAGATATACGATAAATTCCAAGGCCACATTAAAAGTCCACATTAAATTTGAAGGGAACGACCAATCTTCTTTTAACAACAATTGGAAATCAAAGCTACCTTGCTATCATAATCATTTAACAAAGGGTCAACACATGTTAAATACTTCATGTAATGACCCCATCGTTACGACAACAAGAGAAGCAATTTTATTTTGTTTTCAATTTTTTTTTCAGGAGTTAAGAGGAAAGAAGGAGATGACGACAACAGTTTAATCAAACCATTGATGAAGAATGCTAGCATGCAGTCCAAGCAACAAGTTACTATGACACCACACACCGAATCAAGACAACTGGCAAACATGCTCAAAATAACAAGGAGGACGGCTACCCTTCCGACGCAAACACGACCACACCTACAAGCTAAGGGACAACACCCCCATCCTGACATCATGGCCTAGACGAACAAATACTAGAACCTCATGGCGCGCATACCTAACACCTGAAGGCATTCATCCCTTATGCCAAGAGAAACTTGCACCCTCGTGAGCACTCACACAAAAGAACCTACTATGGCCAAGATCTCATTCGTCGCTATCCTCTAGGGTACGTCATGATCCCCTCATCAGGAATCATGTCGTTCCTCGAGTGATAGATGAATCAATAAACTTGGCACAAAACAAAAGGGACCAAGACTCAATAAAACTACGATGACTTAGGAACCGAATACTAACTGGGAGACTATACCTACCCCACACAAAGATTGACAAGACACAAGAGGACGAAGACAAGGGGTGACGCCAACCCACATGACATCATCCCTTCCCCACCAATCACCCAGTCTAACCAATCTATGATTATATTCAATTTTAACAAGGGTTCCATTCTAATAGGGCACATCAAGTTGTAATTAGACAATAATGTGTCCGCTAAATAAATGTTAATATAATTAATTTTTCAAATCTAAGTGGTCAATACTAAAACCATAATTATAAATGCCCTCTATCCTTAATTAAAATTCAATCCTGCGAGTCTAAAATTTGCAATCCATTCCTTACTTACCAATCAAATTTTAATCTTTAACACAACCTAATCGGTCAAGACTATGTTAATCCAAATTCTCAACCCAACTAGACATTAACTTAAATAACAACATTTACAATCTTAAAGTAGAATTCTATCATTATAACACTTATGAACAATTAATTCTCAGCATGTAGTCTATTTATATTAACCAAACTAACAATACTATCTGTCTAGTTATATTAGAAGAGAACTACTAACTATTAGCAGGGCTGGAGCAATTTATCGAGGAAATTAACATAGAGGTTACTTAACAATTAATATTGAAATAACAAGGAAATTACATGACCATTAACACGACAATTAAAAGCGCACTAACAAGGTAGTTTACATGACTGTTTTCATAACAAGTAATACAACAATAGCAAGACATTTAAAGTGTTAGTTAACATTTAACTCACTGTGTCATTTAATCCAAAGAATGAATCTGTTGGCCATTTACATTGTTGTAGAAATTGTTCTGGCAATTAATATGACCATTACATAACAATGAATCTAGCAATAACAAGGCATTTAACTCATTGTTATCCATTTTATTTGCTGGCAAAAATCAAGGCAATTAATGCGACCATTATATAGAAATGAATCTAGCAATAGTAAGGCATTTAACTAACTGTTATCCATTTAATTTGCTATGGAAAAATTAACAAAAACACAGTGCCCGCATGGTGGCCAATCATGCCTAGTCGACAACAACTCAACAATTAAAGGAAAACGTATCCAATCAACATCAACGCAGTCCATCACTCAAGGGGAAATGTAGTCACAGTTTGAAGGAGAAATCGTGGTCATTACTGAAAGTCAGTTATGAATTGAATAGAAAAAAAAAGGGGTGGGCGAATTCAACATGGACATAGCCAATTTTTATTTACCAAAACCGTGGTCATTCTAGCAAGTGAATTTAACATTTAAAAGGCTAAATTTGTGGGTTATTTCTATAGCAACTCAGTCCATCGTTTGAAATTAAAAACGTGGGAATTTAAAATGACAATCTTAGTCTCATTTGAAAGAAAAATTGTGGGCATTTAAAACAACAAACTCAGTCTCATTTGAAAGAAAAAACGTGGGCATTTAAAACAATAAACTTAGCCTCATCTGAAAGCAAAAACGTGGGCAATTAAAATAGTAAACTCAGTCTCATCTGAAAGAAAAAACTTGGGCAATTAAAACAGTAATCTCGGTCTCATTTGAAGGCAAAACGTGGGCATTTAAAAACGTGGGCAATTTAAAACGACAATATCTGGCAACATTTAAAAGAAAAAATGTTTTTCTATTGCCAGAATACAAATACAAAATGCAGACATGAATCAATTCATTTTTCCATTGCCAGAATACCAATACAAATTGCAGACATGAATCAATTCATTTTTCCATTGCCAGAATACCAATACAAATTGCAGACATGAATCAATTGGTTTTTCCGTTGCCAGAATACAAATACAAAATGCAGAAATGAATATATTCGTTTTTCCATCGCCAGAATACCAATACAAATTGCAGACAATAGTAAGAGAACCGAAAGGATCCAATCATCCAAGGACAACAACGGAGGTAGACGACTGATAGGTTCATCCTTTTCTCATCATCCTCGCACATAAAGTCAGGGCGTTGAGATCCATAGTTCTATTAATGCCGAAGCGGCAACCGTAGATCAGGCTCTTGGCTGACTGCCCAGGCGAGGACTGATGAGCTAGGGATGATAGGAAAAACTACCACAATGGTCACAATCAAACACCACAAGGAGGTCAAGACATTTAGGGAAAGGAAGGCCATGGGAGTCAATCAATCATTGAGCTAGGCTATGAAAGAAATTTAGTCATCAATCTAGACAATCAGTTTACTTACTCCATTAAACATGAAGATCTAAGCATAAATCCTACAACAATTTTACCATACAAAATGAAGAGAGTGTATCGTTGCCTGATCTCCCATTCTGAGTGATGTCCCACATGCTCCGTGCAACTCCCACTTGTCGATCGACGAGACTTCACCGGTACCTCCCATCCAATGATGGGGGTACTTTTCTTCCCCCTTAGCCCCCCGAGTTGCAAAGGGGACACACACACTATCCATAGATTCAGATAGCTCCCAGCTCGCCTCGCAAGGCTGAGCTACCACTCCTCACCGAGCTGGGTATCCCAACTCCCACAACCTATGTCAATCAAGTAGAGATTTCTACAGCGTAATGTTATGAAAATAGAAGAGATCCTTCATCCTTATCCTCCCTTCATTATATAGAGTTTTGAGGGCCCTTTCTTTCCTAAAGTTTCATTTAATTAATTTTTTTTAAATTAAATCCTAAAAATTCCTCCCCGTACAAGTGTCACCCATCCCCTTCATTCCTCCACAAATTGATTAATTTAATTAATTAATTTCCCTTATTTCCCTCACCCACCTAGAGTCACTCCTAGAATCGCTCCTAGGTGTCCCCAAATTCTCTTACAGGTTTTAATGACTTTCCCCATTATCAATTTGTTAGTTCAGTTTTAAATTAGAAAGTTCTTAATGGTAGTTACCTTACCAAGTTTGGCTTTCTGCTTTTTCCCTTGGGTTTCCCTTTTCTTCTTATGTTTCCCTCTTTTCCTAGTTTCCTAAATATTTTAGATTTCCCTCTTTCCCCTTTTCATTTAGGACTCAAATTGGTAGGTGTAGAAATAAACCCCCTTTTTCCTTTTTCACTTTTTAGTTAATAATTTTAAATTATCATAAATAATAAAACAATTATTTCCCTTTTTTTTTTAATTTTACCCTAATAGATTTTTATGAATCATTTAAATTGCTTACCCCCTTATTATTACAAGATTTAATGAACATTGTAATTATTATTTATGTTGTTTTTATTCTTATTATTATTTTTTGAAAATAGATAGATGAAATTTTACCACTAGCATAATTTAGACTTAGACCTTAAATTTTCGTAATGGGCGACATTTTATTAGGGAATTTGTTTTTAAAAATTATTAATACGTTATTCATCCTAAGGCCATCTAGGTTCATTCATTTATCATCAACAACGCGACGTGCCCTTCAGGACACAATAGGTGCTCCAAGGGTGTCACTCGCCTTAATTTGTTTCCCTTGTGCGACATGCCCTTCAGGATGCACTAAGTGCTCCAAGGGTGGCACTCTCTTCTTTCCATTTTTCTTGCACGACATGCCCTTCAGGATGCACCACATGCTCCAAGGGTGCCACTCGCCTCTTGACTAACTTGGTAGAATTAAAAAAACCCTAGAGTCAATACTCCACCAGGTTAACTTGTGGGAGACTAAGGGCCTCTAAGGAATAAGGCCTCCACCTTATTGTGCACCCCTTAGAATCATCGTGAGAAACTATCGTAGTCCGCCCTCATGGAATCATCGGTCCTCTCGAACTAGGTAAACGTTAAACTACAAATTGAGCCATGCCGGGAGTGCTAGTAGGTTGTGGCAGGGATGTTGTCCACACCTCTCCCTCAACATCTCTAGTAGTCATGCGTGACCTCTTTACTCCACATGTGAATCTGGTCGGAAAGCTATTGTTTTCCTGCATCATCAACAGATCATGTTAGAATATATCTGTATCATATCATCTAACCATATGCATTAATATCATAGTAAAACAATCAAACCCCAATGGTACACTCCCCGAATCGATCTGGAGTCCAAGGGGTGCCATCGATGCCTCTGCATCCTTGAGGTCAAAAATCTTGAACACTCAGTAAAATCGAGTTAATATCACCTATCTATGTCAATGCAGTAAAACAACATGTCATCAACCCATAATGCCTCATAATCAAAATCAAATCTTTTAATAGCATAATAATCCAGATCACTTGCGAGCAAGTGTCCTTAAAGAATAAGTTTGCTCAATGCGCCAAAGAGGGATGTTACATACACCCCCTCTTGGTCTAAACTTCGTCCCAAAGTTTCACAGTATAAGTGCTGAAATAATGTGTATCACAGTATCATAATTCTATCTATCAAACAAAAATCGAAACTGCTGGCGCATATCATATGCGTCCTCCTAGGTCGCTGAGTGCAGACTATAGTTTTCCCACTAGACCTTGACCTGATCTACTGTTCGACATCGTAGCTGTCAAACATGATGATACAAGATGCATATGAGCTCAGTCGTGAGTGCCCCCTCGTCTGATACCTGCAAGGAACTCATGATAATAACATGTGTAGGATCTCTAATATAATGTATCAAAATAGATACATGAAAAACATTGTGCATATGCAACAAAGAATCAGACAAGGCTAGTCGATAGGCCATGAGCCCCTTTCTCTCCAGAATCTTGAAAGGTCCCATGAACCTAGGAGGGAGTTTAGTTCCCTTTCTAAACTTGATCGAAATCTTATGCGGTTTAACCCATAAGAAGACACTATCGCCAACCTCGTAACTACTGTTGACATGGTGCACATAGACATAACTCTTATGTCGATCATGTGCTTCTTTAATCCTTTGTCTTATCGTTTGCGTTTTCTCTTCCATTTCTTAGATCGCTTCTAGTCCCACCAGGACCCTATCCTCAAACCGATCCCAACTCAAAGGCGTATGACACGGTCACCCATGAAGAAACTTTAAAGGCACCATCTTAATGGTGCTTTGGTAACTATTGTTATAAGTGAATTCCAACAGTGGTAAGAATTCTTCCGAATGCTTTTGTTGGTCCATCACATACATGCGCAACATGTCCTCCCATATATGGTTCATTTGTTTGGTCTTCCTGTCAGTCTCTGGGTGATATGCAATACTAAAGTTAAGTTGGGTTCCCAAAGCCTCTTGGAAACTCATCCAAAATCATCCAGTAAACACTAATCCTCGATCGGATATAATTCTCTTAGGCATGCCATGCAGCTTCACAATATCACTGATGAAAAATACAGCTATGTTAGGTGCCTGATACGTCATACGCATAGGAATAAAGAGAGCACTCTTCATTAGAGTGTCTACTAATACGAAAATCAAGTCATGTATCCTTGTCGTCAGTGTAAATCCAATAATAAAACCCATCGAAATAAGCTCCCATTTCGATTCTGAAATAGCGTGTGGTTGTAGTAATCCTGCTGGTGTCTATGTTCAGCCTTTACCTGATGACATTCTAGACATCGGGCCACATAGTTGACTATGTATGCCTTCAATCCCTTATAGAAGAATAAGGGTTTAAGGTCCACCCTCATCTTCGTGACTCCCAGGTGATCCATGTAGATGGCTCTATGAGCCTCGCTTAGGATCATCATCCTCAAATCGTCATTCGACGGTACGTAAATCCAATTTTTAAACCTCAATAAACCATCGCTATCAAACGAAAATCCTTCAAATATATGTACCATCATTGTGTTTTGTTTGATAAAACCCTTGACCCCTTTGTACCAGTCATCGTCACGCTGTAAAGTAAGAATCTTTTCACATAGATTCGTCTGAAGAGGCATCACTGAAAATATGTGTGGTCTCTGACTCAATGCATCTGCCACTCAGTTCATTGTTCCTTTTATGTAAGTAATCTCGAAGTCGTACTCGCTAATAAATTCCGACCAACGTCGTTGTCACACGTTCAGGTCTCTTTACGTAAAGATGTGTTGCAGTCCATAGTGGCCAGTCTTGAGTTAGAATTTTCATCCAACAAGGTAGTGTCTCCAAACCTTCAAGGCATATACGATGGCTAACAACTCCAAATTGTGTGTCACGTATTTCTCCCCATGCCTTCTCAGTTTCCTCGAGATGTAAGAGATCACTCGTCCATCTTGCATCAAGACTCTGCCTAAGCCTTCCTTGGATGTGTCAATGCATACCAAGAAGTCTGTGTCCATGTCAGGGACATTTAGTATCGGTGTTGATGTCAACAAATCCTTGAGCTTCCAAAATGCTTCCGCACATTTCTCAGTCCAAACAAACTTCTTTCTTTTCTTCTGCAATTTCGTGATTGGATTTGCTATCTTCAAAAATCCATCGACGAATCGTCAGTAGTATCCTACTAAACCCATGAAGATACGAACTTCTAGGACATTCGTCAGTGCAGGCCATTCCATAATAGCCTCAACCTTTGCTGGATCCATGATGATTCCTTTGTCGGAGATGGCATGCCCTATGTAGTGAATCTTCGATTGATAAAATGAGCATTTAGAAAACTTCCCATACAATTTGTGCTCTCGCAGACACTGTAATACCAAGCGCAAGTGCTCGTCATGCTCCTCTGTCATCCGAGAGTAAATCAAAATATCATCAATGAATACTTGGACGAACTTGTCCAAGTACTCGCGAAACACCCCGTTCATCAAACTCATAAATACCCCTTGGGCGTTTTTCAGCCCAAACAATAAAATAGTAAACTCATAATGTCCAAAACTCGTCTTAAAGGCGGTCTAAGGGACGTCATATTCATTAATACATAACTGGTGGTACCCTGATCGCAAATCGATCTTTGAGAACACTGTGACACCCTTCATCTGATCGAACAGATCATCAATCCTCGGCAACGGATATTGATTCTTGATCGTGGCCTTGTTCAATTGACGGTAGTCAATGCAGAGCCTCCATGACCCATCCTTCTTTCGTATGAAAATAACAAGTGCACCCCATGGTGACACACTTGGACATATTAATCTTAGGTCCAGCAATTCCTTTAATTGCATTCTTAACTCCTGTAACTCCAAGGTTGACATCCGATAAGGCATTCTCGCTATCGGTTCAGTCCCTGGTTTTAGGTCTATGGTAAACTCCAATTCCCTCTTCGGCGGCATCCCAGGTAACTCCTCCAGAAATACATCTGCAAACTCTCTCACCACTGGAAGGTGTTCTAGAACTTCCGCTACTCCCTTCTCATTTAACGCAAGGATCGCATAAAGATTGCACCCCTTGCGCATTCTCTTCCGAAGTTGCAAGGAATATATGAAACTCAAGGAAAATCCCTGGTTCCGACCTACAATCACACGTCTCTATCCCTCATCATCATCCAAGCTCAACTGTTTTGTCTTGCAGTTGAGTATCATCTCATGTGATTCCAACTAGTCCATACCGATCACAACATCATAAGATCCTAAGATCGTGACGTATAGGTTGTCCCTGGTGACAAAATCTACCAGGTTAAGGATACATCCCGTAACCTTTCCTCCAACCTTTTGTTTGGCTCCTGAGGCCATCTCTAGAAATCTAAACTTATCTTGTTCGATTTCCTTTACCTTAATCCTTTTTAGTGCTGCACCAGAAATGAAACTCTCGGTAGCACCAAGAACTATCAAAATACTAAGGGTGTGGTCGGTGATGGTACCTTTCGTCTCGAGCATAGTCAACTGATGCTCTACCTGGCGGTTATTCACTGCTGCATGAATCCGATGGGCCTTGCCCATATCTCCCATGGTAGTGTATCTAGTTGATCTAGACTCTCTAGTCCTCTCCACAAGGTAGTCACACTGGTAGTGTGTCTCCCCACATGTCCAACACCCCTTCTTCGGCCCAGTAGTCCTGGAACCCAAAGTAGAAGATGATGGCCCACCGGCCTGGAATCCTAGTCTATTTTTCTGAACAGGCCTAAATTGTTGCTACTGTGGTTGATGTTGATGTTAATGTTGTGGTCCCTGATAAGGTGTTCACTGCTAAGGCATTGGTGGTCGAGGTGTAGTGAAAGTGGATCCCCTCTGGAAGCCACGATACCTTGGTGTATGTCTGGCTAGTGTCTCATGCTATTGTGCACTAGATGATACCTGCCCTGCTGGTCTTGTTGGAGTCCTGGTCTAACCCCCGCTGATAAGCTCCTCCTCTACTATGAGGACCTTCTAGACGACATCATCTAAGGTTTGAGGCATCAAAATCCTAACCTTGGCACGTATGTTCCCGTTAAGTCCGAACACGAACCTGTTGACCTTAAGTTTCTCAGTGTTAAGATGCAGAGCATACTGGAGCAGCTCCATAAAATGGGCCTCATACTTGGGCACCGTACGACTGCCCTGTCGTAAGGCATTAAACTCGTTGAGTTGATGCTCAATGAATTCCTCTGATAGGTATCTCTCTCTAAACCGTTCCTTGAACAGTTCCCATGACACGTCTTCGACAACCATGTTCAGCTATGGTAGGAGCGTCTTCCACCATAGAAGACCACTTCCTTTCATTTGGAACACCGCCATGTAAACCTTCATGTTGGAGGTATAATCGTGAAGTGAAAAGCACATCGTCATATTCTCCGACCATGCCTCGGTGGATGCATCGTCTAGGGTACCAAAGAACTCAGGAAATTTGACCTTCTCGAGCTCCTAGTGAATGCTACCAGTACTAACCAGAGAATGTGGTGGACCCTCAGGGGGTTATGGTGCTCTGGCCTCATCTCTATCCAAATGGATGATTAGTGCCTCAGACATGCACTAAAAATATCTCATCATTTTGACCACATCACCAACTTCTATCTAGTCCTGCCCGACAACTTGTTCGTCTCCCTGGGGGTTAGATCTCTTAAGCATGGATGATACTGGAGGAATCATGCCTCCTCCCCTAGCACCATGTCGTCTGCCTCCGTGACGTCCTCTAACCATGATTACCTGCACACATACAAGTCAACTCAATTAGCAACATTATAATCAAATCATATCAACGAAAGCTGTAGCGATCCCTACTCGTGGGTTGAACCTCCCTCTGATACCATATGTAATGACCCCATCGTTAGGACAACAAGCGAAGAATTTTTATTTTTTTTTCAATTTTTTTTTCAGGAGTTAAGAGGCAAGAAGGAGATGACAACAACAGTTTAATCAAACCACAGACGACGAATGCTAGCTTGCAGTCCAGGCAACAAGTTACTATGACACCACACACCGGCTCAAGACAACTGGAAAACATGCTCAAAATAACAAGGAGGATGAATACCATTCCGACGCAAACATGACCACACCTACAAGCTAAGGGAAAACACCCCCATCCTGACATCACGGCCTAGACGAACAAATACTAGAAACTCAAGGTGCGTGGACCTAATGCAGAAGGTGTTTGGCCCTTGTGCCAAGAGAAACTTGAACGCTCGTGAGCACTCACACAAAAGAACCTACTCTGGCCAAGATTGTGTTTTTCACTATCCCCCAGGGCACACCATGATCCCCTCATCAGGAATCATGTCATTCCCTGGGTGATAGATGCATCAATAACCTTGGCACAAAACAAAAGGGACCAAGACTCAAGAAAACTCTAATGAGCTAGGAACCAAATAATCACTGGGAGACTATAACTACCCCACACAAAGGTTGAAGAGACACAAGAGGACGAAGACAAGGGGTGACACCAACCCACATGACATTGTCCCTACCCCCACCAATCACCCAGTCTAACTGGTCTATGATTACATTCAATTTTAACAAGGTTTCCATTCTAACGGGGCACATCAAGGTACAATTAGACAATAATGCGTCCACTAAATAAACATTAATACAATTAATTTTGCAAATCTAAGTGTTCAATACTAAAACCATAATTATAAATGTCCTCTATGCTTAATTAAAATTCAATCCAACGAGTCTAAAATTTGCAATCCATTCCTTACTTACCAATCAAATTTTAATCTTTAACACAACCTAATCGGTCAAGTCTATGTTAATCCAAATTCTCCACCCAACTAGACATTAACTTAAATAACAACATTTACAATCTTAAAGTAGAATTCTATCATTATAGCACTTATGAAAAATTAAATCTCATCATGTAGTCTAGTTATATTGACCGAACTAACAATACTATCTGTCTAATAATATTAGAAGGGAACTACTAACTATTAGCAGGGCTGGAGCAATTTATCGAGGAAATCAACATAGCGGTTACTTAACAATTAATATAGAAATAACAAGGAAATTACATGACCATTAACACGACAATTAAAAGCGCACTAACACGGTAGTTTACATGATTGTTCTCATAACAAGTAATACAACAATAGAAAGGCATTTAAGGTGTTAGTTAACATTTAACTCGCTACAATGTCATTTAATCCAAGGAATGAATCTGTTGGCCATTTACATTGTTGTAGCAATTGTTATGGCAATTAATATGACCATTACATAAAAATGAATCTATCAATAACAAGGAATTTAACTCAGTGGTATGCATTTTATTTTCTGGAAAAAATCAAGGCAATTAATGCGACCATTACATAGCAATGAATCTAGCAATAGTAAGGAATTTAACTAACTGTTATCCATTTAATTCGCTATCGAAAAACTAGCAAAAGCGCAGTTCCCACATGGTGGCCAATCGTGCCCAGTCGAAAACAACTCAACAATTAAAGGCAAACGTATCCAATCAACATCAACGCAATGCATCACTCAAGGGTAAACATAGTTACAGTTTGAAGGCGAAATCATGGTCATTACTACAAGTCAGTTATGAATTGAATAGAAAAAATAATGGGTGGGCGAATTCAACACTCACACGGTCAACTTTTATTTACCAAAACTGTGGTCATTCCGACAAGTGAATTTAACATTTAAAAGGATAAATTCGTGGGTGATTTCTACAACAACTTAGTCCATCATTTGAATTAAAAAACATGGGCATTTAAAATGACAATCTTAGTCTCATTTGAAAGAAAAAACATGGGCATTTAAAACAACAAACTCAGTCTCATTTGAAAGAAAAAATGTGGGCATTTAAAACAGCAAAGTCAGTCTCATTTGAAAGAAAAAACATGGGCATTTAAAACAGTAAACTTAGTCTCATCTGAAAGAAAAAACGTGGGCAATTAAAACAACAATCTCGGTCTCATTTGAAGGGAAAATGTGGGCATTTAAAACAACAAACTTAGTCTCATTTGAAAGCAAAAACGTGGGCAATTTAAAACGACAATCTCTGGCAACATTTAAAAGAAAAAACATTTTTCTATTTCCAGGATACCAATACCAAATGCAGACATGAACCAATTCATTTTTCCATTGCCAGAATACAAATAAAAAATGAAAACATGAATCAATTCATTTTTCCATTACCAGAATACCAATACAAATTGTAGACATGAATCAATTCATTTTTCCATTGCCAGAATACAAATACAAAATGCAGACTTGAATCAATTTGTTTTTCAATTGCCAGAATACCAATACAAATTGAATACAACAGTAAGATAACCAAAAGGACACAATCATCCAAGGACAACAATGGATGTAGACGACTGATAGGTTCATCATTTGNAAGACAGGGCGTTGAGATCCATAGATATATTAACGCCAAAGCGACGACCATAGATCTTGCTCCTGGCCGACTGCCCAGGTGAGGATTGATGAGCTAGGGATGATAGGAAAAACCACCACAATGGTCACAATCAAACACCACAAGGAGGTCAAGACATGTGGGTAAACGAAGGCCATGGGAGTCAATCAATCATCGAGCAAGGCTATGAAAGAAATTCAGTCATCAATCTAGACAATCAATTTACTTACTCCATTAAACATGTTGATCCAAGCATAAATCCTACAACAACCTACCATACAAAATGAAGAGAGTGTATTGTTGCCTGATCACCCACTCTGAGTGATGTCTCGCACGCTATGTGCAACTCCCGCTTGCCGACCGACGAGACTTCACCGATACCTCCTAGCCAATGCTAGGGGTACTCTTCTTCCCCCTTAGCCCCCCAAGCCACAAAGGGACCACATGCACTATCCAGAGATTCAACTAGCTCCCAGCTCGCCTCGCAAGGCCGAGCTACCACTCCTCACCGAGATGGGTATCCCAACTCCCACAAGCTAAATCAGTCAAGTAGAGATTTATGTAGTGTAACATTACACAAATAGAAGAGATCTTTTGTCCTTCTCCCCCCGTCATTAAATAGAGTTTTGAAGTCCCTTACTTTCCTAAAATCTCATTTAATTAAGTTTTTTTTAAATTAAATCTTGAAAATTTATCCCCGTACAAGTGTCACCAATCCCCTTCATTCCTCCACAAATTAATTTCCCTTATTTCCCTCACCCACCTAGAGTCACTCCTAGAATCGCTCCTAGGTGTCCCCAAATTCTCTTATAGGTTTTAATGACTTTCCCCATTATCAATTTGCTAGTTCAGTTTTAAATTAGAAAGTTCTTAATGGTAGATACCTTACTAAGTTTCACTTTCTTCTTTTTCCCTTGGGTTTCCCTTTTCTTCTTATGTTTCACTATTTTCCTAGTTTCCTAAATATTTTAGATTTCCCTCTTTCCCCTTTTCATTTAGGACTCAAATTGGCAGGTGTAGAAATTAACCCCCTTTTCCCTTTTTCCCTTTTTAGTTAATAATTCTAAATTATCATAAATAACAAAACAATTATTTCCCTTTTTTTTAAGTTTTACCCTAACAGATTTTTATGAATCATTTAATTTCTTACCCCCTTATTATTACAAGATTTAAGGAAGAGTGTAATTATTATTTATGTTGTTGTTATTATTATTATTATTATTTTAAAATAGATAGATAAAATTTTACCACTAGCATGTAACGACCCTTGATTATTAATTATAATTAATTTATTAATGTAATCCTAAAAGATTAGCTAAACTGTATTTATGTCTTAAAATAACATTTGTAATTGATTATTATTAAATAATGCCCATGATGGTTAATGATTCATTAATTATTAATTAATTCATTAATTAATAAAGCATTAAATTAATGGTGAATAATAAAATATACTACTAATTTAAGTTACGTTCCCGAAAATGGAAACATATTAATTTATGGATAAGGTATTTAATAATGGATAAGATATTAGGTGGGGAAGTTAATGAAGGGAAGGCGGTGAAGGAGGAATAAGGGGGGGAAGGAGTTTGGAGGGGGATGATTCGAAGAGAAGTTGGCCATGATTTTGGGAGAGCTCTGAGTATTGCAGAGAGTAGAGAGGGGCTGTGAGATTGGTGGGCTCAGATTGAGGCACGGGAATTTTTGGTTGTGACATATTGATCAGGCAGGCGCTGAGTTGCTAGAGGTTTTGGGCTCGGAGGGCCAGGATATCCGTAGATATCCTGGAGCTAGGTCGTTTTCCTAGTTGGCAGGGTGGACAATAGTTTTGGGCAATTATTTTTTTCGGTGTTTGCAACAGAACTGGACTGTGTAGCAGGTAGCAGGAGAGAAGCAACAAGGCAGCTGGCAACGAAGATTAGCATCAGGACCAGGTAACCTGTTAAATTATGCATTTATTTTATTCTGCTATGAAGTCCTTAATCTTTGATGAATCTAAATTACTGAAGTCGTTGGTACGAATGTCAATATTATGCTGAATAGATGTTGTCTTAGTTAATAAATAAATTGCTTATGAGGATAACGATGTTTAGATATATATATATATATATATGGGGCACTCCATAGCATAATTTAGACTTAGACCTTAAATTTTCGTACTGGGCGACATTTTATTAGGGAATTTGTTTTTAAAAATTCTTAACACGTTATTCATTCTAAGGCCATCTAGGTTCATTCATTTATCATCAACAACACAACATGCCCTTTAGGACGAACTAGGTGCTCCAAGCGTGCCACTCGCCTTAATTTTTTTCCCTTGCGTGATGTACCCTTCAGGACGCACTACATGCTCCAAGGGTGCCACTTGCCTCTTTCCATTTTTCTTGTGCGACGTGCCCTTCAGGACGCACCACGTGCTCTAAGGGTGCCACTCGTCTTTTGATTGACTTGGTAGACATCAAAAACCCCTAGAGTCAATACTCCGCCAGGTGAACTTGTGGGAGACTAAAGGCCTCTAAGGAATAAGGCCCCCACCTTATTGTGTGCTCCTTAGAATCATCATGAGTGACTGTCGCAGTCTGCCCTCATGACATCAAGGGTCCTCTCGAACTAGGTAAACTTTAACCTACAATTCAATCCATGACGGGAGTGATAGTAGGTTGTGGCAGGGTTGTTTTCCACACCTCTCCTTCAACATCTCTAGTAGTCGTGCGTGACCCCTTTACTCCACATTTGAGTCTAGTCGACAAGCTATTGTCAGCTTGCATCATCAATGAATCATGTCAGAATATATCAATATCATATCATCGAATCAGATGCACTAATATCATAGTAAAACAATCAAACCCCAATGGTACACTCCCCAACTCGATCCAGAGTCCAAGGGGTTCCATCGATGCCTCTGCATCCTCGAGGTCCAAAATATTGCACACTCAGTAAAACCGAGTTAATAGCACCTATCTATGTCAATGTAGTAAAACAACATGTCATCAACACATAACACCTCATAATCAAAATCAAATGTTTTAATAGCATAATAATCCAGATCACTTGCGAGCAAGTGTCCTCAAATAATAAGTTTGCTCAGTGCACCAGAGAGGGATGTTACACTTCATAAGGAACCTGATCCTCCTTCACATATATAATTAAGGACTAAAGGAAGTCCACTTCATAGCAATAATAACTAAGAATTATGTACATGTAAAATATAAATTTCTCTTAATATTTACCACATCAATGAATCTATGAGTTAAGCATCTAGAGATAGTAATTAAATAAAGGTATCGTCCTAGTGATTCCACTTGGGAAACTTGATAACATACTAGAATATGAAAAATTTAAAGGAAAGTTTTGACATAATCATACTCATAAATCCCCAAACAATTTTATCAATCCTGACCATAAAGTTGGGCCCTACATGGAATCAATTGTAGTGGTAAGCTTATGTTCATTGTGTATCATCGCCCTTATGGTATATTATTTTAATCATCAAACATTAATGTATGTCACTATGTCAGGTACCAAGGGGTCATAATGCTACGGGTTCCCTCTCACCCAGGTATGCTTAAACATCTTATATCATTGTTCTTTTTATTATCAAGCTTGTAATTTGTTTTTGGACAAAATACAAATGGTGGTGTAGAAGATAGGTGAGATTCAAGAGTTGACCAAGTTAAGATAGGATTTTAAAAGTAGTTAGATGCTCCTCGATGCGGAACCTTGTGACTTGAATCCCTGCTTCACTGCAACTAACAAAGATGGATTTGACAATAATCTTAGGTAGTTGGCATTCCTTCTGACTCATGCTTGCTAATTGTAGAGACCTCACTGGTACCTCCAAGCCAATCCTAGGGGTACTCTTCTCCCCCGTTATTGCCCCCCGAGCCGTAAAGGGGTCACTCACAAAAAACTAGAAAAATACTCTAGCTCATATTTCGCCTCGCAAGGTAGAGCCACCACTCTCTCTCAAGATGGGTATCCCAACTCTCACAAGTAAAACCAGTCAAAAATTATGCAGCATAATTTTACGCATAACTAGTGTGATCCCTTTCCCCTCTTTACCATTTTCTTTATAGGAGTTTCCTTAATGACAACTCTCCACTTGCACAATTAACTCACTTTTTAATTAGATAAATTAGAATTATTTCCCCCTTACACTTGTCACCCTTTCCCCAAGTTGCACAGGTAAATCCACATTTTATTTTAATTAAAGTCAATTTCCCTCACCCTTCCTAAAAGTACTACTTAAATCACTCGTGGTTGTCTCTTTATTCCCCTTATTTCCAATTAATGGTTGACGCCTTACTAAATCCGAGTTCAGTTAAAGGAGGAGTCTTCTTTTCTTTCACTACACACATGTGCCTTATCAAATCTTGAGATATATTTCACTCTTTTTTTTAATTCTTAACTTGATTTAATTCATCCCCTTTTTATTTAATTTATAACTTAGTTTTAGTTTTCTTACCCAAACTTAGACTTAGGATTAAATTTTGAATAGGATTAGACTTTCATTTGGGATGTAAAATTAACAATTTCAATCCTTAATTAATTAATTAAATAAGACAATGTTTAAATATTTTACAAGGGTTTAATTATTCACTCAAGGTTTTCTAGGCCACCTAGATTCATTGA
>SNQJ01S0147699.1:0-10546 GCA_010110895.2 Picea sitchensis
ACAAGTTGAACAGTAGCTCCTTTAGACCGGGCCCTTGGTCCTTAGAAGCACTGCTATTTGAAATTCAGTATGTATAAATGATAAAACCGCTCTAAGCTTCTATTGATTTCATAGCTGGTACAACATTTTACGAAAAACTGCTAACGCATAGCAATTCTAAGTTCTAAGTTCTTGGGTGCAATTCCTCTACCCTTTTCAAGATCTATTTACCCCTTATATATTACAATAATCTAGGTAAATTAAGCTATCCCATGGATCGAGAGATCCTCAGGATTTCTCTACTATTACAATATAAGCAACTCGATCATCTTCAAAACTGCCTTACACCATAAAGTATTGAACCTCCAATAGCTTGCGCATCTCCAAGATTTCCTTTTCTATCTTGGGTTTGACAATATTTAACCAATCATGTAATAAAACCAGACAATTCCAATCATATTTAGGATCTATGTAATCTAACTTCAACAATAACACTAAAGAGTATATTATTCATTTTCTATTCTATTTTCTCCTAAATAATTGAAAAGTCAATCAAGATGACATCATGAAATGTGGGAAAAAGGAAGATATTTATACCTTTTTCATAACCTAACACCTGGTTGTCCATCCACATCCATGATCCTGTAATGAAATAATATCTAGGGCATGGAATCTATATAAAGCTCCATGGACCTAAGAGATAAGGAAAAACATGAGGAAGAACATGAAGATTCTAAGAGAGAAGGAAAAGCCAGAACAACCAGTCGTTGTATCGAGAATCACAATATTTCTAACCTGATCTAAACTCACTAAAAATAAATCAAGCAGAGGAATTGATGAAGAACAATGTATGGAAGAATTAAGAATATAAGCATTGCGAGATCCAAAACTAAATGTTCTCCCATATGGAGGGAGAAGACTATGATGATTGCTTGTTCCAGTAAACCAGACATACCTCTACATGAGCCATTATATCATCCACAATATCCATGGGTTGGAGTTTACATCAAATGAATGTAAAAATTGTTCTCCAAAATAATTGAAAAAAGAACGTATGTAGAACAACCTCAAGGCTTTGAGGTATATTAGGAAAATGCCTTTGTATGCATATGGAAGAAGACAACTTAGTGGATAACCTCCAATGCACAACAAAAGCGTGGTTAAAAATATCTATAACAAAGATATTGTATCAGAATGGTTACTCAGAAGTCCAGGATGAAGGATTACCAATCCATGACAAACTCTCATGATAGTAGAAGAAGTACCACATGGATATGTTCCATTTTGAGTCCTGCCATGATGTTATGAGCTAGCAGAAAACAAAAGAGTTGAATTCAACTATGATATATTGTAATGATCAGAGATATATGAAGCCTTCAGAAAACTAGTGTTCCAGAAAGACCGAAGTACATTAAGATCAAGAATTACATTCTCCATGATGAAGTCCAGAAAAGAGAAAGTGGTTCTCCAATACATATCTCCAGAGATGAGCAGATAATCAGACATTTTGGTAAATCCTCTAAACAAGATGAAAGAGTTTGTGTACTCAAGTTGGAACTCATGGAGATGACTTCCTTATTGTAAAAGGAAGAGATGAATCCCAGGTTGGGAGGGAGCACTGATGTGTTATAGATTTATGGACAAACATTTTTTAGTTTGAAAAATGGTCCAAGATGAGTAGATCCTTTCCAGTTTGGAAAGTGGTTTGAGACTTCTAACGGAAAAGCATTTTTGAGTTCAAAAAATGGTCTAGATCGAACGGTCATTTTCATAATGAAAATGGTTCGATGGATTGTTGATGTACCATATAAAGTGATTCCCCTTGTGGCCAGTGTGGGGGAATGGTCTAGGATAGTCTCTCTTCTTGACGATCACTCTCAGTAGTGGTCAAGAAGACTAGTCTACCTCGCTAGACAATCAATCTTTTGAAGCTCATAGTTGTGAGCAGTTTCAAAGAATGCCCTGTTTTGGAGGTTGGTGCGGGACAATCATTTCTTTAGAAAATGGTCCAGACAGTCATTCCCTAGGTAAGATTCATTCTCTCCAGGTTTCAATTTGTTTAGTGCCAAAGGAATGCCCCAGATAGGTGAATGGTCTAGATTCAACAATCAGGGATAGGCATTCCCTAGGGCAGATTCATTCTCTCCAGGTTGCACTTTGTTTAGTTTCAGAGGAATGGCCCAAATAGGTGAATGGTATAGGCTCAAAAATCGGGACATTTATTCTTCCTTGCTTGAGAAGAATAGTCCAGATATCTCATCATTGATGTTTTACCTTCTAAGGGTAGATGATATCCCAAATCTCATAGATGTGAGTGGAAGAATGGCCCAAATGATTCAGTTTATATCATAACAATGTTTTCTGTGCAGGTTGACATCAGATGATATGATTATTATGGAGACTGTATGTCTCTGGACAATAGATGTATGCTATTGTGGTGGATTTGTTCCACTAATTGTGACTATATGTGACCGATCAAGTTTTTGTGTGATACTTGGTGTGGAAGTGTACCACTGTATTGTAGTTGTGTAATACTATGGATAGACACAATTGTGTTCTATTGAATGACATTGTTTCCATTTCCTTGAAGACTATCAGTAGTGTTGGAAATGATTATCAGTTAGACAGATGATCAATGGAAAGAGATTTCCGAGACAGAAAATGGTCCAAGACATTTATTATTCTAGGACATATGTCCAGATTAGAAGAATGGTTATTGGGTCACTCTGTGGAGTGAGTGACTTATCCAGCATCATGTTTGATTACTCAGATAGAGTATGGTTTTGAGAGATGATGTAGTTGATGACATTGATAGTAATGATGGTGCTCGTGATCTAATCATGAGATAGTCTATACAACTATGTTGATGATATCGGGTGAATGGTATGTGTGTGCTCAAGACCATTACCTTCAATACCTCCCTAGCTAGGAGGGAGTGCTGATATTATGGTAGTTGCGGGAGGTATTTACCTCCACGTGTAAACCTAAGGAGAATAGAATATTATGGGAAGCAATAAGAAACCCTAATTAATTGGTTAATAACCCTAGAAGAAAATTCGACTCAAGAGAATGACTTGTATTAGGTTATTAGCCTCCAACAGAAGAAGTCGGCTAAATGAAATTTTATATACTAAAGAATTAGTACCCATAATGAGAAGTCGGCCCAGGCAGTCTACCATAATTAGTATAAATACAGGAGGCCAGTCTTCATTCTGGCCAGTATTCTCAGAACTGTAGAAGAAACACTTGTGCGCACTGCAGTTGGCCAGTTTGTGTGCAAGTTTGGAGGAGAGTTGTTGTTGCAGCTATTGCAACTAGTAGATTTTGATTTTGGCTTGGACTCTCTCTTGGTTATGGTTTGGACTCTATGATCATCTTGTGTTACTCTTTCTTGCTGATTTATCCTTGGAGAAAGGTGTGCCACCTTTGTTTGGCTATCCAGTCTAGGGTTTTCTTCTAGAATGATTCTTTGTCAAGGTTAAGGTGCTTGGGGTTGGCTTTGGCCTATGGTTGGGTGAAAATATGGATAATAACCTAATACAAGTCATTCTCTTGAGTCGACTTGTCTTATAGGATCATTAAACAATTAATTAGGGTTTCTTCTTTCTTTCCAGAATATTCTATTCTCGGACCAGGTTTACACGTGGAGGTAAATACCTCCTGCAGCTACCATAATATCAACACTCCCTCCTATCTAGGGAGGTATTGAAGGTAATGGTATTTATCACAAACATACCATTCATCTGGTAGCATCAACATAGTCGTACAGACTAACTCAATATGATACCATGAGCACCATCATCACTATCAGTGTCATCAACTCCATCATCTCTCGAAACCATACTCCAACTGAGTAAACAGACATGATGTTCAACAAGTCACTCACTCCAAAGAGTGATACAAGAAACCTTTTTCTAATCTGGACATTTGTCCTAGAAGAATACATGTCCTGGACCATTTTTCGTTTGAGGAAATCTTTGTCCATTGATCATCCATCTAGCTGATAAACATTTTCAATACTACTGATAGTCTTCAAGGCAATCAGAACAATGTCATTCAATATAACACAGTTGTGTCTGTACATAGTAGTGCATAACTACAATTCTGTGGTACACGGCCACACCAAGTAGCACACATATACTTGATCAGTGACATATAGTCACAATCAGTGGAACACATCCACCACAATAGTATACATCTATTGTACAGAGACATACAATATCCATAACAATCATATCATCTGATGTCAACCTGCATAGAAAAACATTGTTATGATATAAACCAAATCATATGGGCCATTGTTACACTCACATCTCTGATATTTGGAAGAGCATATGCCCTTAGAAGGTAAAACATCAATGATGAGCTATCTGAAATATTATTCTCAAGCAAGGAAGAATAATTGTCCCGATTTCTAAGCTTGGGCCATTCTTTTGGCACTATACAAAGTGCAACCTGTTATAACCCTAAATTGCACCACACATGCTTACCTAGCATCAGGCCAACTCATATCCCTTCTTTTCCAAAACTCTATTGAACAACTCTTTGAAAATCCTCTTGTGTCAAGGCCCACGTGCCCTAACCCATTATTGCACATGTGTGCACACTAGCTGACTCACAACAGCCCGTGTGTACCTAACAAAGCATGAAAAAAAGGAAAGTTGCTGACAAAACAAAAAGATATGGGTCAATTAACTGAAACTCCCAACCATGCATGGCCGAGGGTTCGTCCAAAACCCTAGCTCCTTCTAGCCTATAAAAGAAGGGGTAGGGGTACCATTTGGAAGAGGAAAAAAGAGGAAAAAATATAGCAAAGAAACTTTGCCCATTTACGTAATCCATTGTCCCAACCCTTTAGCCTTTCCTCATGCCAAAGGATATTTGACACAAAGAAGTTGAAGGACAGAAGAAGAGGAGCCTAGGATCAGGTTCAAGGAGTGGTGGTCGGTCTCAGCTTTTTTGTAAGTTGATTCACTTTCAGTAATAAAAAGAATACTTTTCCCGTCCCAATGCATGAATTATCTATGGTTTGATTAATTTATGTTTGATTTCTAACCCTTGAGTATAGAAGTAGGATGCATGCATAGTTGTTTTTTGTCTTGAGTGCAGGTCATCTGTGGAAGGAGCAGCGCAAGAAAGTGATCAAAGCGCAATGGAGGATCTACATTGAATGTCGGTAATAAGGTTGGTGGTCCTTTTCCATGCATTTACTGTGAAAAAGGGGTTTAAATCTTGGGTTGTAGGTAAAAAAGTAGTTTCTATTCAGTCAAAATCTGCATGCAAGTCTGACCCTAGTTTGCTAGTCCGTAGGTTGTTTTTCCCAACAACAGAATTGGCAACCATACTAGGGAGAATACTCTTTAGGGTTCCTAGATTTATTTAAGTTTTTTGGGTAGTTTAAAGATTAGGTTTTCTGTTTTTCTTTGCCTGTCTTTTTCTGTAAGGTCTGAGCTAGCAGGGAGTCTGGTTTTCCATACCAGTTTTCCCTAAATTTTTCTTGACTATAGTTTTCAGGACACACAGAGGTACACACGGCCTACAGAAGGCCTGCACACGTGTACCCGTGCCCTATCCTCTGACAGCCCGTGTGTGAACGCTAGCTGTAGAGATAGCAGTAGCATGTAGGAGTTCAGAGAACCTTAGAGGCAATCCTCCCCTTCCCTGTCAGAATTACACATTCTTAGGGGGTTTTCTGGAATCTTGTCTGAGTCTTGCTGGTTCACATTCCTATCTCGGATTGCTTTTTTTGCCTTATTATTCCTTGCATTATTTGTCTTTTCTATCAGAAAGAGCATCCAAGCCTTCAAGGGACCCTAGTTATCAATACCAGAGGCCTCTTCCTGGTATGGACTGCATGTTTTCATTTTTTTCCTTAGAATTTAGATATACACGTGGCCTATACAAGGTCATCCCGCATGTACACACTTTCTGTCTCTGCTCAACACGTGTTTGCACGCGTGTTGTTTTAGTGACAGTCACGGGCTTGGACAGGCTATTTTTTGTTCAGGGTGGGGCATTCATCCCCTCCTTTGATAAGAAGTATTCCTCTCAGGTGTTTGAGTCTAGGTTTGAACAGTCAGTAGGTTAGGTCATCTTACCCTTAGCCTTCTTTTTCTGAGTTAATAGTTGACAGAAAATAAAAATAAAAATTATGGTTTTTAGACAAGCGTGAGAGTCTTTGTTTTTTTATTTCCATTGTGTGATTTTTTACTCTGATTCTTTGAAATCTGCGCTTTAAGCCATAATTTGTTTTTCTTGGTTTTTTGCTTGTCGGTATTTTCCCTTTTTTTCTTTACTAGCACTTAAATAAATAAATAAATCTCTTTTCATTTTCTTCTTTGGTTGAAGAGTGTGTTTCTGCATCATTAGCTAGGGAAAAGTATTTTTATTTTGTAAGTTTTTTTGCAGTTCACTTAGATCATAGGTAGCTCATAGTCGAGTGAAATTCCTTTGAGTTTGTTGTATAAAAATCTTAGAAAATTTAAAAAAAAAAAGAGAAATCTTTCTTTGTGAAAAGTTGTTGAAATTTGCATTTAGTAAAAGTCTTTTGTTTCCATCTTTTTTCATTCATTTTTCCTTTCGTCTTTACACATCATAAGTTTCACCCTCATACCCATTGATGTAAGATAAAGCCATAAAAGAAATGCTAATTTTAAAATCTACTAGACTTTTATGTTTGTAGGGTTCACAAACTAGTTCAGGACTAGGGCTTTGAATTAGGTTGGAGAGGAAACTCTTCAAGGCCATTCAAAACCAAACATTAGAGTCTGAGATAGGGAGTGTCTAAGTCTAGTTTCATAGAAGTTATCTGGGACCCCCCTCTAACACAGGGTATAAACACGAGGTCGCATGCGGAAAGGTAGCGGAGATAACCCCTCCAAAGCCAGACCAATCGTAGTGGAGAACACATATAGAGGACTTGTTTTGGGATTCCGTCGTTTTCATTTTCCACGAGGCTTCATGGGTCTCGAATCCATTCAAGGTCCTCAGTTGTCTTATGGACCATTGTCTCTTAATACCCTTGACAGGTTTCAGGCTCGATACCCTTCTCATTGTGGTCTACCCGACTTTCGATTGTACCCACCTGGTGACTGTTCGCGTGCTGGAAACCTAGTTGCCAATCTTTTTAGGGACATACACGGGTGACTGCGAGGGCATACCGTGGTACCTAGGATAGACATTGGGCCATGCTTTGTAGAGTATACCCAGAGGGTGCTTCCATATTCGATTTGCACTTGCACCGGTAAGTTTCTCTAGTGTTGGTTGTTGTAACTCTTCTTCCAAATAGTTTAGTGATTGCTTGTCTTATCTCTTAGGGGCTTCTTTTTAGTGTGTGTTACTTTTGAACGTTTAGAATACCTTAGCGTGTCTTGGATATTCTCACACAGTGGAGGATCCCGAGATCCGTCGGTCACAAAGGCTTCTTGGCCTGCTACTGGTTACACTGGAGCCACCCCCGCCACCATTAAGGTGGAAGATAGACCAACAAGGGTCTTTTGAAGTGACCGGGTTACAAACCTTTGTGCCCGAACAACTCCCGAAGGAATCAACCACCACTCTTGGCTCGGTTGAAACCCCAAACACTGATATCTTGGCACTATTTATTGTACCAATCCAATTTCACGAACGCCAGATAGTGCCTCACACAGCTATGGAAACAAACGTTGTTACTTCTTCTGGGAATTCTTCAATTCCCACCACAGTTGCTACCACAGGAGATTCATCTCCTAACTTACCATCATCGGTCTGAGCCACCGTAGTATCGGTCGCAACTAAGTTGCACAGTGGACTGAACCCATCTATAGCAGCGGCCACAACCTCCTTCACACCTAGTGGGACAGGCCCTCCATTCTCATACGGTATGCCTAGTTTGGGTACAAGTCCTGCACTAACCTACTCCACTTTACAGACTTTGGGTCTGGGGGTAGGGAGCTCTAACGCTTCTCTGCAAGGTAAAATTGGGGGCACTCCTGTCCCTTTTAACACTTTTCCTTATGCAGGAGGTCATATCCCTCCTTCGTCCCCTTCGCTTGGTGGTCTGCATCAGCAGTCCATCGGGCAGCCTACACACACTAGTTTATTTGGAGCAGGGAGTCAAGGAACACCTTCGCATAGTATGTCGGTAGGTTCGACACCATTTTCTTGGAATGGGATGTTTGGTAATAACACTTTCTCATCAACCACTTTTTCGACTGGGGGCAACCCCATTTTTGGACAATCTACTCCTGCGCAAGGTATTATTCCTACGCAAGGGGCACACATAGCAGGACCTTGGAATTCAGGACAAGGATCCATTCCCTCCTATGTAATGTCGTTCTGGAGTAATTCTTTCAATAGTCAATGGAACCCCGTACAGACTAGTATGCCTCTCCCCGCATGACCGGCATGGGGTGATCCTTCCCAAAGTTCTCTGAATACAATGCATGCCCAACACTCTATGTCCTTTATGGGAAATCAGCTGATGATGTCTCCACAGATGCAAAATCCTTACGCTGGTTAGGGCCATGGTTTCTACCAGAACCCGGGCCAGCAGCCAAACTTTTTCTGGCAACCTGGTGCCAGTCAAACTCCAGGTCCCTTGTTTCCAGGTTATCAGCAGCAACCCGAACTACCATTCCTGGCGACGTTACACTTGCTAGATTTGACAAGGTTGTTAAATGATCCTATTTTTCATGATCCACGTTGGCCTCCTATGTCGACGAAGTTGCCTTTGGAAATTCCAAAGTTGAAGGCCAAGCCTACTGAAGATCCAGGTGATCATGTGACTACCTTTCATCTTTGGTGCTCATCTAACTCATTGAAAGATGACTCCGTACAGTTGTGATTGTTTCAACGTACTCTTATTGGGAGTGTCGCGAAATGGTACATCGAGCTCGATCACTCAAGATACTCTTCTTTTGGCGAACTGGTGATGGCCTTCCTTAACCATTTCCAATTTCCTATGAGATACGACGCTGGCACAGAGATGCTCCCCAATTTCGAACAGACAATGGTGGACCATATCTCTGATCATATCCGAGAGTGGAGGTGCCGGAAGAGTTTAATCAAAGTACCAGTCCCACCAACATTCCTGCTTGAGTGGTTTCTTAAGTCTTTGGTCCCACAATTATCCAAAGACGTCGCGACATCCAGAGTTTTCTCTGAGGAAGATTCCATCATGAGGACTCAACAGTTTGAGCTCATCTATTCTCAGTCTAGTTTATTATACACCATCTTTCCAGATGCGCCACGTTCAATACTGGATAAAACTAGACAGAGAGTTGGACCACATGTCGATGGTATTGTTGGTTTATCACAAACTAAGCCTGCTGAGCAATTGAAAAGAAAATTGCAATAGTTATCCATACAAAACACAGCGGCCAGCCAAACTACTACTTTGGCTGCTCCTCCTACCCAAACATCGGAAGTACACATCGTGTAGTCAACTAGCCCAAAGGCCACCGAGCAGCTTGAAGGGAAGAAAAAACAACGAAAGAAGGGTAAGGGGGATAAAAAACCCACTGATAATGCTGGTGGGGACAACACCGAAAAATGGAAGGCGATGTATCCATGCAACTTGTGCACGGAAGACCACCCTACCCATCTTTGTCCTCAACTTGCAGAGGCCCAAATGTTTGTCACATAGCAAAAGCAAGCAGTGTTGACTAATCCCTTTCAACATGGGAAAAATATAACTCAAGCCTCTACAAGCACAGAAGGGGGCAGCCAAGAAACTTTCCCTCCTCCAAACAATCCCTCATCCGTGAATGTATATATGGTGAAAGGTGATGCTTTTCTATCAACTAGAGCACATTCCTATAGTCAACCAAGCACTTCTGAGAAGGGCAAATAATCCAAACTCCCATCTCTTCCTCTACAGATTGAGAAGACGTTGGGAGAAACAATGACACGCATCCCCAAAGGAGCATTCAAAAGAGCTTCTCACAACCCTAACACAAGGGCCACCCAGAACTACTCTGTGGTGGAAGATTTATCACAAACCCCTTGTGCGATGTCTGCTTTGGAGGTCCTCTAGAGTTGCCCTTCCCAAAGGAAAGATTTGTTAATAGCTTTAGGATCTACTGAGACTTGTCATCCAGGTACAATCATGCTATATACAACCGACTTAAAACCTTGTCTACCTTATCACGTAGTGTTTTAGATAGTAGTGGCTCATCCCAAGAAAACGTTTACAAGGAATATTTTTCGCACGGTAGTGGATGAGGGTGCCTCGACATGCATTATGTCGTTAGCATGTTGGAAGGCCATCGGCCAGCCTGTTTTGTCTCCATCACCTACTCTCCTCACTTCTTTCGACGGTCATTCATTCTGACCACATGGTATCATTCCTTCTTTCCTCGTGCAGTTAGGAGGGAAGACCGTGTGCGTCGAGGTAGAAGTAGTCGACGCTCCCCTTGAATATAATATTTTCTTAGGAAGGAGTTGGACTTATGCTATGCAAGTTGTGGTCACTACAGTTTTCTGAGTCTTGTTGTTTCGACATGAGGGTCGGATAGTGACCATCGATCAACTGTCTTTCTCCAGACCTGACCCAGCTTTGGGGGCATCCACGGTCCCGATGATTGAT
>SNQJ01S0147699.1:11786-22505 GCA_010110895.2 Picea sitchensis
CAGACTCCTTAAAAGTGAAAAAATAGCCGAGTGATCTTGTCCTTGTCACACTCGTTAAAATGGTTTTGAATTGACGTCTAATCGGTGCTAGTTTATCCCTTTTTCGAACCGACTAGACTATTGTCGAAAAAGGTACCCCAGCGAAGTCTCCTTTTATTCTTTTTCAGACTCTCTAAATATGAAAAACCATCGAGCTTACCTTCTTTGCACTCGTTAAACTTACATCGAAGGACGTTACCATTGTGTGTTCTATCAACCGCATTTGTATACCTTATCCACCAGCCTTGTGACAGTTTGCTTCTGCGTCTTAACACCTTTGGCCACCGGAGGATTTTCCCCGAGTATCATTTTACCAGAACATCAGTCTTGTCCTTGTGTCTTGAGCTTGTATGTTTTCAGTACTCGTTCCTCCATTTGTAACGTAATATTCCTTTATTCTTTTTCCAAAATTGTTGAAAAGAACAAAAAAAATCAAATATACCCCAAAAAGAGGATGGGAAAAGTATTTTCTTTATTGGTAGCATAATGAGTCGCCCTTGGATAAAGCACATGTGTTCGTTTGATCATCAGACTATGGGATGTAGTACGACCTTAGGAATCTTTTCTCACTATATAGAGTTGTGTCCTCCATCGTTTGGTTATTCTTCCAAACATAGGGAGATTTTGTGTTGCCTCCTGCTTCGTAGACTTATGATTAACATATATGCTTCATGAGTCTTATCACTTGTCTTGCTATTTTCCAAGGGAATTTTGTCACTAAGCTTGAGTCGGCCCCTCTGCAATATGTCTCTTGTCTGCATACCCGGCCATCTTGAACGTCCAATCAAGTCCTTGTTCGAAATCACTGAAGCCTTCAGTCCGATCATCAAGATTATCAAGTCCATGACCGACGAGCCATCGAAGACCTATGGGTAGTGCAGTTGTACACTCATATTACACTCCTACCCGAGTTTTGGAAGATTTTGAAGTTGTTTCTCGAGCTCTGAAGTCCAGCCATCAGGCCGAATCAGCTTCTGGAAGATGGATACTCTATATGTATATCTTTATGATTTCGAGATGTAGCTCCGCTGTGTATTATTCGCGGCTACTCTTTATAGTTATTTGACATGGATCTACAGTGTATTTGATTGGTAGCCATGGTTCTATTTTATCCCAAGCATGGGTATGCCCGCCTCACTGAGACATTTTTTATTTTGCAGACGACACCTCCTGGTTCCTGATCCTTGGGCTCAATCGTTCAGCACATCAGTAAATATTGGTAATGTATTTCAGCCATCAGATGCTCTTATGACCTCACACATTAGGGGGAATATGTTATAACCCTAAATTTCACCACACATCCTTACCTGACATTAGTCCAACTCATATCCCTTATTTTCCAAAACTCTGTTGAACAACTCTTTGAAAATCCTCTTGTGTCAAGGCCCACGCACCCTAACCCATTACTGCACGCGTGTGCACGCTGGTTGACTCACAACAGCCCACGTGTACCTAACAAAGAACGAAAAAAAGGAAAGTTTCCGATGGAACAAAAAGCTATGGGTCAGTTAACTGAAACTCCCGGCCATGCATGGCCGAGGGTTTTTCCAAAACCCTAGCTCCTTCTAGCCTATAAAAGAAGGGATAAGGGTACCATTTGGAAGAGGAAAAAAGAGGAAAAAATATAGCAAAGAAACTCTGCCCATTTATGTAATCCATTGTCCCAACCATTTAGCCTTTCCTCATGCCAAAGGATATTTAACGCAAAGCAGTTGAAGGACAGAAGAAGAGGAGCCCAGGATCAGGTTCAAGGAGCGATGGTCGGTCTCAGATTTTTTGTAAGTTGATTCACTTTTAGTAATAAAAAGAATACTTTTCTCGTCCCAATGCATGAATTGTCTATGGTTTGATTAATTTATGCTTGATTTCTAACCCTTGAGTATAGAAGTAGCATGCATGCATAGTTGTTGTTTGTCTTGAGTGCAGGTCATCTGTGGAAGGATCAATGCAAGAAAATGATCAAAGCACAATGGAGGATATACATCGAATGCTGGTAATAAGGTTGGTGGTCCTTTTCCATGCATTTACTGTGAAAAAGGGGTTTAAATATTGGGTTGTAGGTAAAAAAGTAGTTTCTATTCGATCAAAATCTGCATGCAAGTCTGACCCTAGTTTGCTAGTCAGTGGGGTGTTTTTCCCAACAACACAACCTGGAGAGAATGAGTCTTCCCTAAGGAATGCCTGTCCCTGATTGTTGAACCTAGACCATTCATCTATCTGGGCCATTCCTCCGACACTAAAGAAAGAGAAACATGGAGAAAATGAATCTTCCCTAGGGAATGAATGTCCAGACCATTTCCTAAGGAAATGGTTGTCCTGCACCAACCTCCAAAATGGACCATTCTTCAAAATTTCTCACAACTGTGAGCTTCAAAAGAATGATTGTCCAGTGAGGCAGACCAATCTTCTTGAGCACTACTAAGAGTGATATTCAAGAAGAGAGATTGTCGTAAACCATTCCCCATGTTAACGACAAGGGGAATCGTTGTCTATGGTACATCAACAATCCATCGAACCATTTTCATTACAAAAATGACTATTTGATCTAGACCATTTTTCGAACTGGAAAATGCCTGTTTGTCATAAATCTCAAACCACTTTCTGAACTAGAAAGGAACTGCTCATCCTGGACCATTTTTCAAACTTGAAAAATGACTGTCCATAAATCAATAACACATCAGTGTTCCCTCCCAACCTGGGAGTCATCTCTTCCTTTTTCAATAAGGAAGTCGTCTCCTACGAGCTCCAACTTGAGTACGCAAACTCTTTCATCTTGGAGAGAGCCTTTACCAAAATGTCTGCTTATCTGCTCATCTATGGAGATATATATTGGAGAACCACTTTCGCTTTTATGGACTTCATCATGGAGAATGTAATGCTTGATCTCACTATACTTTGGTCTTTCTAGAACATTGGTTTTCTCTTAAGGCTTCATATAGCTCTGATCAATATAGTATATCATTATTGGATTCATATTTTGTTTCCTGTTGGCTCATAACATCATGGAAAGTGTCAAAATGGAACATATCCAAGTGGTACTTCTTCTACCATTATGAGAGTTTTTCATGGATTAGCAATCCATCATCCTGAACTTTTGAGTAACCATTCTGATACAATATCTCTGTTATATAAAATTAGTAAAGGGGAATTTCTCATGAATAAAGGATCAATAGCCAAGCAAGGCTAATGAACCAAGAAAGAAGTAACCAAAGATGATCAGAGAGTCCAACCTAGAAATATAGAAACTATAGACTTCAGAACTAGCGGCAACACTTTCTGCAGGACTTGCGCACAAGACTGTCCAACTGCAGTGTGCACAAGTGTCTCTCTACGATTTTGAGAGTTATGTGTAAAGTGAAGACTAGCGCCCTATATTTATACTAGTTCTGGTAGTCTACTTGGGCCGACTTCTCATTCTGGGTACTAATTAATTCATATTAATTATCTCTCTTAGCTGACATCTCTTCTAGGGTTACATTCACTTCTTTTCTTTCTTCCAGAAAATTCCAATCTTTTCAAAGGTCACAATGGAGGTTGATATCTCCCAAAGCTACCATAATATCAACAGTCTATCCACGTATGAGGGATAGCGCCTTGAAATAGGCATAATTTATTTGATGTATTATTTAAAAAGGGGTCATGCACTAGGTGTATACAACAACCATAAGTTAAGATGACTTCTTAGGCCATTTTTTGTTGGCATACATAATGTACAACATTGTCTAGCCACTTATGAGGGGTAGCGCCCCAAAAAAAGCGTAAGTTCTTTGATGTATTATTTAAAAAGGGGTCTTGCACTAGGTAGCTACAACAACCATAATTTAAGATGATTTATTACACTCTTTGTAGTTGACATACAAAACATACAAAATATCTAGCCATTGATGAGGGATAGCGCCTTAAAATAGGTGTTAGTTATGCTATGTATTATTGAAAAAGGGATTGTGCATTGGTTGGCCACAAGAGTGGTGACATAAGATGATTTCTTACACACTTTTTAGTTGGCATATAGAATGTACAAGACTGTCTAGCCATTGATGAGGGGTAGCACATCGAAATAGAGGTGAGTTCTACATTGTATTATTTAAAAAGGGGTCCTGCACTAGGTGGCTACAATAGTCATAACTTAATATGATTTCTTATGCCCTTTGAAGTTGTCATACAGAACATACAACACTATCTGGCCACTGATGAAGGGTAGTTCCCCTAAATAGATGTGAATTCCATGATATATTATTGAAAATGGGGTCCTACATTGGATGGATAAAACAACCATAACTTAAAATGATTTATTAGGCCCTTTGTAATTGGAATACATAACGTATAGAACTATCTAACCACTGGTGAGGGGTAGCACCCAAAACAAGCATGATTTTTACAATAAATTATTTATAAAGAGATCCTACACTAGATGGCTACAACAGTTGTAACGTAAGATGATTTTTGTAGGCCCTTTGCAGTTGGCATACATAACGTACAACACTGTCTATCCAATGATGAGGGAAATCACCCCGAAATAGGTGTGATTTTTGCGATGTATTATTCAAAAAGGGGTATTCCACTAGGTGGCTATAGCAGTCGTAACTTAAGATGATTTCTTAGGCCCTTTGTAGACATCCATAACTTAAGATGATTTCTTAGGCCCTTTACAGGCATCCATAACTTAAGATGATTTCTTAGGCCCTTTGCAGTTGGCATTCAGAACATACAACACTATCAAGGTTTGAAGTTCTCAAGTTTATTTCATCCTGGATATCCTAATTCAGCACAGGACTGCTATGCAACGGGCTCACGATGAGATGGATGCTCTTCATTCCCAATTGGAAGTTATTCAAGCTTGGTCCCCATTTGTTTCTACGATACCACTTCCAGATCCGACGTTGAATGCCTCTCTCCCTCAATTGGAAGCCCTCTTCCAGTTTTGAAAATTCCAACAGATGACCTAGAGAAAGGAAGCTTCAGATTCTAGAATCCCCCCTAACCCTGGTATTTAATGTATTATTTCTATCTTCTCATCCTTGGAATCTTATACAGAATTTTCTCTGTGAGGCATTATGCATGATTCTATGTTAAATATTATTTGGTGTTTTTTGTTGTAGTCAAGTTAAGAATATCCTTTGAGCCTCAAAATTTTGCTATAGATTTTTCTCTGCTCTTTTTATTGTACATTTTGTAAGCCTCAGCTGCACCTTTTTTATAATTTAAATCTCCTAATTGTTGTGAAAAAAAATAAGAGTGAGGAGGTACAATTATTATTCTATACACAAGGTTGTCTCATGGTTTAGGGAAATTGGAAAGGCACTTGTGTATTGATTCAATACATTGTTGTATTTTAGAAGAATTTGGAAGTTTAGCATGTTGAAAATTGCTTTTATAACTAGCTTCTTGTCGAATGATTATGGGTATAATATAGTGGTGATTTATGTTATCCATGAATATTATCACTCTCAATCTGTACATTTGTTCCATGAGTTGTTCATTCCATTGAATTATGTTGGCACCCAAATTTTTGGGTTCATTTTTGCACGTGTGCACAAATGAAGTTGTGCACACTCATTCCATAGTTTTTCACGCGCCGAAGGAAAGGTGTGAGGAATGAAATAGAGTGCGCTCTAAACCAATTTTTTTCATTTTCCCTGGAACAAGAAGATTTCCACTAGAATCAAGAAATGAATCATCGGGAAATCTCCCTGGATGATTACTGCCAACAACATACGATGATGTGGGAAGACTAGAGGATGAGCTGGCCAGGCAATTAAGATTTCCATTCATACAGGAAGTCTATGTGGAGTGTTGGTAGACACCAGAAGCGTGTGAGGCAACTTTTTCATACAAATGAGTGGATCAGAGTAGAAAGAGACAACTATCCATAATAGAGAAAGCTATAAAAGGAAGATCTAATATCATAAATAAGTCTAGCTTGTTAGACTAGTGATATATTGAGGGAAAGAGATTCATTTATTCTTCAGTATCGAGCTCGCTCTAAGCCTGTTATATTACTGCAATGTTTTGAGTATATTTTTGTGTCTATGTGTGTCCTAGTGTTAAGCAAAGGTTTAATGCATAGCATATTGTAATTCTGAGGGTTTATATAGAGAATATATGAAGTTCTATGGGTATCATGTGTAGCTATCATGCACAATGTATATCTATGTTGTGATTAAATAATTCTAGTAATAAAAATGTAAAAGTTCTGACCCATTCTGTGTCTATCATGTATGGGATGAATATGTGTGTGTATTGTTTTAATTCTTAGTCCTAAGTAATTTGTGATATATGAGCTACATGGATGACAATCATGATGACTCATCATGTGTTTAGCCTTCATCCTCGTCACAAGGCCTTATGGTCTCTGTGATCCTCTTTGCATCTTGGGTGACACCTTCCTCATCCTTGGCCGAGGATTGATATGTCGGTACTCTGGTGTTTTTGTTGGAAAAATATGGAAGAACCCTGGGTCTAAACTCCCCAACATTAAGAAGGATGTGCACAACCATGGATTAAAACACCCAACAAATGAAACTATTTCCTGGACCTGAAATTCTTGTTGGGAATGATGATGGCAAGAAATGAGGTGGTATCCATCAAAGGAGGAGATCCAAGATTGGGTCGAGGAAAAAGAAACTGAATTTTCCCTAAAAGAGACTCAAGGATTGAAGGTGAATGCAAAGCAATGGAAATACATGTATATTTACTTGGATATGCATGAGCTCTTCTTTGTTGAATTTCCTTATATGTTGCATGAATGCATAAAAAGGAAAGATGCTACCAGTTCTCCAGTGTGGCCATTGGAGTCAGTGGTTTGGGATCAATCCAAGATTGATGAATTGAAAGTGTTGGATAACAAGTGGACTCGGACTATCAACTTCTAGTTTTCTTGAGTAAAAGAAGGCTACATTGTTGAATTCATCATGGAATACACCGATTATTTCAGCGAAGTGGAAAGAAAATTTGCAGAAGGATTGAGAATGCATATGATAGAAGAAATTCCACTTTGGATAAAAATGTTGTTCATGGAGAAGGGGATGATGCACATGGAGCCTGATTGAATGGACGAGTAAACTTCCCTAGTGGGGGAGGGGGGGTTGCAAAGACAAGGGAAAGTCAAAAAAGAGAGAAGATGGATCCGTTGAGGAGGATCCAGAAATTGTCAAGATGAGGTGAGGTATGGAATGGACCTAGAAGAGAAGAGGAGAAAAAGAGCTTATAGGTACACAAGAAGAGTGAATATAAGATTAAGAGTACAAGAGAAAGGTGGAAAATAATTAACCAGGAGCGCAAAATTAGGGGTCGGGTCCAATATGAAGATAAGATAAATCTCACCATGTAGTAGTGAGGGAGTTCATGCTGTTCCAGAGTAGAGAACAGAAAAATATAATCCCGCAAAGAGGCATGGCATAGAGAAGATGGTACCCAATAGGGATACCAGTAGTGATACTAGTACAGACCTAGATGATGAAATCCACACCCCTTCATTGTTTTGGTGTGCCACAACCTTAGAAGAAGATGAAGTATAGAGTAGTGGTGCATTGATAAGAAGATAGGATGGTGTGTGGAGTAGCAGTGTGTTGTTTGGATAAGGTGATTGTGCAAAAAGTGGCAGTGCACATATTGGATTGAGAGACAAAGAAAAAATTTGTAGTGTGCAGATTGGCCTAGAAGACAGAGTGCACATTTTCGGTGCACAATTAGGACAAGAAGGTGGAGCACAAAGTGTTGGTGTGATAGAATAAGAGGAATATGGAGGATCCCTTAGTGGCGGGGGAGACAAATTGACAATAGTAGATGGTGTTTCACAGATGCAAGTAGATAACTCTCTGGGTCACCTTGCAAGAATTTTTAGAAGAAGGTGGACTTTCCCCCCCCTTTGTACCACCCCCTTTGTGCATTTTTAATCAAGAGGAAAACACAACATACAATGAAGATATTGGATTAGAAGAAAGAGAAGAAGAAGAGAGAAGAAGAGAGATGAGTGAAGAAGACAGTAAAGTCAGTAATACTTTACCCCAAGCAATAGTGGTGTGGAAAAATCCATCCTCTAGCAGTCAGTGAAGAAGATCTAGACCAAGTTTGAAGATGGTGAATCAAGACAATAAATTGAGATTATTCATGTTCCACAGAACAAGTAAGAATGATGTAGAGCAACATTGGTTTATCTGTGAAGCAATTTGGTCTGTAAAGAGAATTACAGATGAAGCATCCAAAATCACGTAGCTGAAGACCACATTCAGGGATAGAGCCTTGACATGGTATATGAATTATAAGGCTATTGTGCTAGTGGTACAGGTAATTTCCCTGGCTAATATCAAGCAGTATATACTTAGGGAATTCCAAAATCCTAAATTAGAATCCAAATGCATTAGGAAGATAAAAGAGATCAACCAGAAGGAAGGAGAAACCGTCTAGGATTATGACCAGCGATGTAAATGTTAGAAAGTAATAGGTGTGCTCATTTAACCATAGAAAATATAACAATATTGTCACCCAACCATAGGTTGAAGCCACCCCCAAGCACCTTAACCTTGATAAAGAATGATTCTGGAAGAAAACCAATATCCAACCAAGGCTAATGCACCAAGAAAGGATAACCAAGACTGATCATAAAATTCAACCATAACCAATAGAAAGTCTGAGCCTAAACCAGGAATACAGATTGCAATAGTTGTCGGCTATAGTTGTTCCCCAAACTTGTGCACTTGCCCAGTTTTTGTAGTGCACACTTCTTCACTGCTGAAATTTCAAGCTGTTATGTACAAAAATTAGGTCTGGATACTTGTATTTATACAGTTTTCCTGAGTTGTTTAGGCCAAATTCTCATTCTGGAGGCTAAATACTTGATATTAAATATTTCCTTGAGTTGACTTGTCTTCTAAGGTTACATTTAATGCTTTAGGGTTTCTTCTTGATTCCTGGAATATTATATTCTCACAAGGGTTACATGTGGAGGTAAATACCTCTCGCAACTACCATAATAACAACACTTCCTCCTAGCTAGGGAGGTATTGAAGGCAATGGTATTGAGCACAAACAGACCATTCAACCAGTAGCATCATCATAGTCGTAGAGACTATGTCATGATTAGATCATGATCAGCATCATCACTATCATATGATAGCATCAATTACATCATGTCTCAAAGCTATACTTTATCTGAGTAATCAGACATGATGTTGAAGGAGTCACTCACTCCATAGAGTGATACAAGGACCATTCTTCTAATCCGTACATACATCCTAGAAGAATGAATACCCTAAGAGAGATAAAAATTATGCCATGGACTACAGAGACCATTCCTATAGGAATGTCAATCTAGGCTTATTTTATAATCAATTTATAGAGATTTGTCTCAACCTATATGCCTTAGAAAATATTGAAAAAAAAATGATAGTATACCTGGTAATCAGAACATTGTCATTCAATAGAACACAGATGTGTATATCCATAGTAGTACACACATACAATCCATTGGTACGCTACCACACCAATTACCACACAACTACTTAATTAGTGACACATAGTCACAACTAGTGGAACACATCAACCACAGTAGCATACATCTAATATCCATAGCAATCATATCATCTGATATCAACCTGCACAGAAAAAAAAAAAAAACAATGTCATGATATAAACTGAGTCGTCTGGGCCATTCTTCCACCCACATCTGTGAGATATGGAAGAGCATCTGCCCTCAGAAGGTAAAACATCATCCATGAGCTATTTGGACTATTTTTCTCAAGCATAGAAGAATTATTGTCCTAATTTATGAGCCTGGACCATTCACCTAACTGGGCCATTCCTCCAACACTAAACAAAGTGAAACCTAGAGAGAATGATCCTTCCTTAGGGAATGCATGTCCATGATTGTTGAAACTAGACCATTCACCTAACTGGGCTATTCCTCCGAAACTAAAAAAAGTGAAACCTAGAGAGAATGAGTATTCCCTAGGGAATGATTGTCCTGCACAAACTTCCAAAACAGACCATTCTTCGAAACTGCTCAAAACTATGAACTTTGAAATAATGACCACCCGGTGAGGTGGACCATTCTACTTGACCACTAATGAGAGTGATTGTCAAGAAGAAATATTGTCCTATAACATTCCCCCACACTGGCCACAAGAGAACTCATTGTCTATGGTACATCATCAATCTATCGAACCATTTTCATTACGAAAATGAACTTCTAATCTGGACCATTTTTAGAACTAGAAAATGCCTGTCCGTTGGAAATCTCAAACCACTTTCTGAACTGGAAAGGAATTGCTCATCCTGGACCATTTTTTGAACTGAAAAATGATTGTCCATAAATCAATAACACATTAGTGCTCCCTCCCAACATGGGATTCATCTCTTCCCTTTTCAATAAGAAAGTTGTCTTCACGAGCTCTAGCTTGTTTCTTGAGTACACAAACTTTTTCCATCTTGGACAGAGGCTTTACCAAAATATCTGCTATCTTCTCATCTATGGAGATATGTTGGAGAACCACTTGTCTTTTGTTGATACTAAGAGGGGGGTGAATTAGTATCAAGTACAATTTAAAAACTTTTTCAACTTATACTTAAACCATTCAACTATATCCAATGAGCAATGAACAATAGTATAAAAGTTACACCAATACACCACAATACACCATGCACAATATATGAGAAATAATGAATAGTTATTGTTCAAGGGAA
>SNQJ01S0147699.1:23715-39567 GCA_010110895.2 Picea sitchensis
CTTTGTGTGTCTTTGAGCTTTCTATTTTCAATCTCAACATGCTTCAATTTTTTAAGATTCTCATCTTCTTGTTGAATAATTTTTTCTTCATGATTTTCTTCTTCTTAATTGGAATTTTTATCTTCAGTGTCATTTCTTTCAACCCTTGGATGAGGACATTCAAATTCAACATGACCTACTCCTTCACAATTATAGAAAAAGAACTGACCTCTATTTTCTTCTTTGAAATCTGAGATGTTGTAATTTTCTTCAACTTCTTCTTCTTCTTCGTCTTCTATTTTTTCCCTTACATAAAGGTCTTGTAGCTTGTCCCAAAGCTCTTTTGATGATGCACATGATCCCACCTTGGATTTCACTGAATCTGTCAATCCATCCAGGATGGTATCTATTTCAAATTTGTTGTTCCTTTTTGCTTCCTTCTGAGCTGCAGTCTTTGGTTTCTTCAAAGCATTGCACCCTGAAGCAAATGAGAACCAAATATCTGCCCCGAGAGATTTCAAGTAAGTTTCCATTATATTACTCCAGTATTCTAAATTGCTTCCATCAAATGGTGGAATCCCATTTGGAATTTTGTCTTCCATTTCTTCTTAGGATCTTCCTTCCAGTGGTTAAACTGTACCTAAGGTAACCCGCTCTGATACCAATTGTTGATACTGAGAAGGGGGTGAATAAGTATCAAGTAAAATTTAAAAACTTGTTCAACTTATACTTAAACCATTCAACTATATCCAATGAGCAATGAACAATTGCATAAGAGTTACACCAATACACCACAATACACCATGCACAATATATGAGAAATAATCAATAGTTATTGTCCAAGGGAAGTAATGACTTCAAAAGGTAGCTACAGCTTCCAAATGTAAAGGGAGGGATAAACCTCCAAGAGGAAGATACAATACTCCAATATAAATAGAGACTTTAACTCTCCATCCTTGCCCCTTCCTTCCACCCAAGAATATATGAGATATAATAAAACTTTACATTAAATCATCACCATCAACCAATCATCACATAGAACCTGATAATGCTTCCTGAGACTTCTTCAATTTCTGCAATTTTTCAATTCTTGGAGTACTTTGATATTTTGTATAATATTAATCCATGTATTCTCTGAAACTCCTCCATGTTTCACTCCTTGAATCCTCCCCAAAAAGAAGTTATAGAAAGAATGGTAGACTTTATTCAATTCTGGTCTATTCAGGAGACCGAACTTGTACAGAATGCCCCGCACTCAATATTTAACATATGATTATGAAACTTGCACACAAGAAACTAAAGTCCGTAATATTTCCAATGAAATTCGTCCCACATCATTTGGATTCTCGATGAATAAGTTATGACTGTTTTACCCGGAACACCTGTTTATTGACTAGCTTTAGGACTAGTCACAAACCCTATCTTCCACAGAGTGTATCTCCATAATTATAGCGAATCAAGAGCTGAAATTTTTACCAGAGGTACCTTGATATGTATTCTCAATACCATAGCGATTTAACCATCTGAATCATTCTATAAAAAAAATTATAGCAAAAATGGTAAGATGACCTGAAAATAGCATACCTTAGAACACATCACCAAAAGACTTCATCCTCCCTTGAAATCTAGCCTTCTTTACTTCTTATTTCCTCTTAAATTCGACTTGTATCAAATGAATGTATAATGATGTTTATTTATACCATTTATGTCACTTCCTTTTAACATTAGGTCTGACCTGACACTTTCTTATTTTGTAATTCTTTTCTTTAATTATCTTCAGGGCCTACATGTACTTCCTTCTTCAATTCACTCTGTCATCTTCAAAAATTCATTTCTCCTAAACCATGAGGATCCACGTGACATGCCACATACCACCAGAAACAACATGATGTATACTATCCATTCATGGGTGTTGTATATACATGTGCATTTTCCTTCATGTCCAAATACCTTTATCAATCTTGTGGTCCAAAACCCATGACTAGGGTTGACATCAATGACAACAACCAATCTTCCAACATCTTTTCTGGACCTCATCACAAAGAATTTAATGCTTGATATCAATGTACTTCAGTCTTTCTTGAACACTAGTTTTTCTCTGAAGGATTCATATATCTCTGATCATTACAATATATCATGGTTGGATTTAGATCTTTTGTTTTCTGTTAGCTCATGACATCGTGGCAAGGCTCAAACTGGAACATATCCAAGTGGCACTTCTTTTGTCATCATGAGAGTTTGTCATGGACTAGAAATCCATCATCCTAGACTTCTAAGTAACCATTCTAATACAATATATTTGTTATAGAAATTTTTCACCACACTTCTGCTATGCATTGGAGGCTTTGCACCACATTGTTTGAATCTATACAAGATCTTCTTCCATCTGCATACAAGAGTCTCTTTCTAGCATACCTAAAATCCTTGAGTTTTATCTACATACACTTCTTTGTTCAATTACTCTGTTGAGGAGAACAATCCTTAGATTCATTTGATGTAAACTCCAACCAATGGATATTTCAGGAGATATAATGGCATAGGTAGAGGTATGTCTGGTTACTGGAACAAGCTATCATCATAGTATTCTCCCTCCATATGGGAGAACCTTTAGTTATAGATCTCGCAATGCTTCCATTAATAAGTATTCCATACATTGTTCTTCATCACAAATTCCATTTCTTCTTATTGATTTCTTCTAGTGGGTTCAAACAAACCTGGTAGTCTTGTGATTCTTGATATAATGATTGGTTCTAGATTTTCTTTCTCTCTTGGAATCTTCATGTTCTTCCTCATGTTTCTATTTAGCTCTTGGGTCCATGAAGTTTTCTATAGATTCCATGCCCTGAATATTACAACTTCTTCCTTTCATCATAGGATCATGGATGTGGATGGAAAACCAGGGATACTTTAAGGCTTCTTTTTCCAAAGAAGACTTCTTCTAAAGTCAAATTGAAAACGTATTGCTTTTCATGGTTGCTACCATTAATGGGAAAATGGATAGATACTTCATAATCCTTGATGAATCATATTATTTATGATTAGCTCCACCCTAATCCTTTCTTCATGCATGAATTCATTCTCTTCTTTTGGAATTATATAATCGACTCCCTCCAACTAAGAGAGTTTGTGCTTCCATCTGCATCCTTATTTCCTTCTACAAAGTGTCACAAGTCTTTTTCGAATTTCTCTTGATTGTTGACTTCTTTCTATTTTTACGTCTTCTAGGTTTCTTCAAGTTTGATTATGATTTCAGCTTATCTTGCAGTTGTTACTTATGTTAATAGATTCCACATGAATTGTTACCAACGATTGTCGATGTACTTCATCTTTTCATGTGTATTGCTTGACTTGTAGTCATCGTGATAGCAATCTGTATCTTGTTATTCTTCCATAGGTACTATTTCTCTTTGAACATCTATCTTCTAAGAAATAGATATGCAAGATATGTAAAAATTATGTCAACATGGTATGTACAAGAATTATGAAGAATATTGTTACCTTGTCTTAGAAGAAGAAGTATGTTTTATCCTGCTTGGCCTTCTTTGAGGGTTCCCTTTCTTCGGCAACTGATGCTTTACGTGTTTCCTTCCTTTTCTTTAACTCGAGACAATGATTCTTGTAGTGACCATATTTTTGAAAGTTGAAGCATTGTATTTTTGACATATCTTTCTCTTTATTTGATTTCTTCCTTGAGCCAAACCTCTTTTTATTCCTGAAATTATTGAACCTTGCTGTGAAAGATTGATCATCGTATTTCTTTTGGGGTTTCTCTTTTTCACTAATCCTTGAATCTTTTTGTGCACAAAAACTCCAAAGTTCTTCAAATGTGGGATAATCCTTTCTTGTGTTCATGCTTGCGGAAAATGCATCCCATGTCTTGGGAAGGCCATCGAATACTATATTTACCAATTCCTTCTCTGAAGTGATTTCTTCAATATCTTGTAGTTGATCTCTTAAATGAGATATTCTCACAGGGTATGATGTTATGATGTCATCATAATTCATTTTCATGTCGTGGAACTCATTCTTCAGAATCATTACTTGTCCAATATTTATGACTAAGAAGAGGTTTGTTAGGGCATCACACATATTCTTATATGAGTCAAGATGGGATATGTAGGGTATCAAGTGGTGTTTTATAGATTCCACTATGATACTCATAGAATTGATGTCATTGTCTTTGAACTTCTCCATCACTGCAACGTTCTGAGGTTCTTTCTCTTTTCCTTCTTTGAACTATGGTTCCATGATCTTTCCTTTCATGATATCCAACACTTTATTCTTGGCAACAATGAGATCAATCCTTGTCTTCCATACTCTGAATTTAGAAGCCCCTTCTAACTTGTTTTCTAAATTCATAGAGTAAGTCATAATTTCATTGACTTGGTCAACCCTTGATTTTGACCAAAAACTCAAACTTTACGTCTTAGCTTGCTGAGAGTAACAAGAGATGTGCTAGGCTAGGGTTCACTAGGATACATATATATTAGGTCAATCTCTTCACTGAAGGTCCCTCAAGAAGAGAGTTAGGGTTTCATTGCTGCAACAAAAACTGGTTGCAACTGCAACTGTAACTGAGCAAATCCTCCCAATCTATCTTCCAATGGTTAGACTGTCCGAAGATAGTGTGGGACCATAAATTGTTAGAAAGTAATAGGTGTGCTCATTTAACCATAGACAATACAACAATATTTTCACCCAACCATAGGCCGAAGCCACCCCCGAGAAACTTAACCTTCACAGAGAATGATTCTAGAAGCAAACCAATAGCCAACCAAGGCTAATGCACCAAGCAAAGATAACCAATATTGATCAGAAAGTCCAACCATAACCAATAGAAAGTCCAAGCCTAAACCAGGAATACAGATTGTAGCAATTGCTTGTTGCAGTTGTTCCCTAGACTTGTGCACTTTCCCAGTTTTTACAGTGCGCACTTCATCACTACTGAAATTTCGAGTTGTTGTGTACAAAATGAGGTCTGGTTGCTTGTATTTATACTATTTTCCTGAGATGTCTGGGCCGAATTCTCATTCTGGAGGATAAATAATTAATATTAAATATTTCCTTGAGCCGACTTGTCTTCTAGGGTTAAGTTTAATGATTTAGGGTTTCTTCTTGCTTCCCAGAATATTCTATTCTCATCAGGGTTACACGTGGAGATAAATAACTCTCGCAGCTACCATAATATCAACAGTAAAATCTTGTTGGATAGGCTCACATTCCAAATACATTATGTGCAACACTGAGAATGGTTTGTTTAGGGGTTACTCCCCCATATAAGAGTCTTTATTACCCAACAGAAGGCGATGACTCAGGCATAGGCAATCGAAATTGTGATGCACTTGGAAGAAATACCAGGAGTCATAGAGAGATCGACCGGGTTGGCGCAGGTTCAGTCACAACTGGCCAACCTGATGATGCAGTTGCAACATATGGTGAAGACTAAAGTCATGCACGTGCACGTATGGTATACCACATGTCGCTCCAAGGGGCATCACAAAGACAAGTTTGATGTTCTTCCAAATTATATGGTGATAGGTGTTCCAAGTCCATTTCCATTTGAGTAGATGTAATGATGTGAAATATGCGGGCCATGTGCCACCCCACTACCCAACTTTGTAGAAGTACCCGACGATGACTCACACTCCATTCTACAGGTTCTGTAAATCCATTGGGCATGATGTCAATGGATGTCACTCCCTCCATTTAATGTAGGATAATACTCACGATTCATTCCGAGTATAGGAGGAGAAGAAAGGTGGTGAACATGGTGGCGTAGAAAGAGACAGATACCAAAGAGGTCCCTGAGGTGGATATGAGCGCGGTCACAATTATGAACATGGTAGAGGGGGAGGTAGACCCCCGACTGTTATAACCCTAAATTGCACCATACCTGGTTACCTAGCATCAGGCCAACTCATTTCCCTTCATTGCCAAAACATCTACTAAGAAGCCTCTTTAAAAATCCTCTTGGGTAAAGGTACATGCGCCCTAACCCACTACTGCATGCGTTGGAATGCTGGTAGGCCTACTACTGCACGAGTTTGAATGCTGGCAGGCCTACTACAGCCCACGTTTACCTAACAAAGCACAAAAATAGAAAAGTTTCCGACGGGACAAAAAGATATGGGTCAGTTAACTGAAACTCACAGCCATGCATGGCCGAGAGTTCGTCCAAAACCCTAGCTCCTTCTAGCCTATAAAAGAAGGGGTAGGGGTACCATTTGGAGGAGGAAAAAAGATAGCGAAGAAACTCTACCCATTTTCCAAATCTATTTGTCCCAACCCTTTATCCTTTCCTCAAGCCTAAGGAGAATTAACGCAAAGTAGTTGGAGGAAAAAGAAGAGGAGGAGCCCAGGATCAGGATCAAGGAGCGGTGGCCGGTCTCAACTTCAAATTGTAAGTTGATTCATTTTGAAAATAATAAAAGAATACTTTTCCCATCCCAATTCATGAGTTATATGTAGTTTGTGTAATTTATGCTTAATTTCTAACCCTCAAGTAGAAAAGTAGCATGCATGCATAGTGTTTTTTCTTGATTGCAGGTTAACTTTGGAAGGAGCTGCATGAGCAAGCAGTCAAGAGTGCAATGGAGGATCTACACCAAACATCAGTAAAAAGGTTAGTAGTTCCTTTCCATGCATGTATCGTGAAAGAGGCGTTTAAGTTTTGGGTGGTAGGTTAAAAGGTCATTTCTTTAAGGTCAAAATCTACATGCAAGCCTAGCCCTAGCTTGCTAGTCCGTAGGGTATTATTTACCAACAACAGAATTGGTGACTCCATTGGGGAAGATACTCTTAGGGTTTCCGGATCTACTTGAGGTTTTTGGGTAGTTTAAAGGATTAGATTTTTTGTTTCTTTGTTTGTCTGTTTTCTGTTAGGTCAGAACTAGCAGGGAACTTGGTTCTTTATACCAGTTTTTCCTTGACTATTTCTTGACGTTAATTATCAGGACACGTAGAGGTACACGCGGCTTGCAGAAGGCCTGCATGTGTGTAACCCGCACCCTAACCTTCTACAGCCCGCGTTTGAACGCCTGTTGTAGAGGTTTCAGTAGCGTGTAGGAGTTGGAGAGCTTGAGAGGCGGTCCTCCTCTTCCCTGTAAGAATTATACATTCTCAAGGGGCTTTCTAGATCCTCTCTGAGTCTTGTTGGTTCATAGTCTTGTCTTAGTTTGCTTGATTGGATTTTGTTATTTCTTGCAGTTATTTTTCTTTTTGTTAAGAAGAAGCATCCAAGCCTTCAGGAGACCCTGGTTATCAATACCAGAGGCCTTTTTCAGGTCTAGGATGCCAGTGTTTAGTTTTGTCTTGGAGTTTATACATACACGCGGCCTATGCAAGTGCATCCCGTGGGTACCCGTGCGCTGTTGTAGGTCAGCACGCGTTTGCACGCATGTTGTTTCAGTGACAGTAGCAGGCTTGACAGGTTGATTTTCAATCAGGGTGGGGCAGTCATCCCCTCCTATGGTAAGAAGTGTTCCTCTCAGGGGTTTGAGTCTAGGGTAGCACAGTCAGTAGGTTAGGGCCTCTTACCCTTAGCCTGTTTTTTTCTTAGTTGATAATTGATAGAAAAGATAAAAAAGAAAAATAGTGTTTTATGGTTTTTAGACAAGTGTAAGAGTCAGGGCTTTCTTGATTTCCATTGGGTGTCTTTTCTCTGGTTCTTTGTGATCTACGCTTTAAGCCAGAATTTTATTTTGTTTTCTTGGTTTTGTGCTTGTCGACATTTTCCCTTTGTTGCTTCATTTAGCACTTAAATAAATAAAAAATATATTTCTTTTTCATTTTCTTCTTTGTTTGAAGATTGTGTTGTTGCATCAATAGCTAGGAAGAAGTCTTTTGTTCATAAGTTTTTGCAGTGCATTTAGAGTATAAGTAGCTCGTAGTCGAGAGAAATTCCTTTATGTTTGTTGCATGAAATCTTAGAAAAATTGAAAAGAAAAGAAGTCTTTCTTTGTGAAAAGTTGTTGATTTTTGCATTTAGTAAAAACATTTTGTTTCCAGTTTTTTTCATTTGTTTTTTCTTTGAGTCTTTACACATCATCAGTTTCACCTTCATACCCATGATGTAAAAAATCCCATAAAAACAGCACTAATATAAAATCTATTAGACTTTTTGTTTGTAGGGTTCATACACTAGCTCAGGACTAGGGCCTTGGAATAGGTTGGAGAGGAAACTCTCCAAGGCCACTCAAAAACAAACATTGTAGTCTGTGATAGGGAGTGTAGAAGTCCAGTTTTGTGGAATTTATCTCAGACCCCCCTCTAACACAGGGGCTAAACACGAGGTCACGTAAGGAAAGGTAGCTGAGATAACCCCTCCAAAGCCGGACCGAGCATAGTGCAGAACACATATCGAGGATTTGTTTTGGGATTTCGTCGTTTGCATTTTCCATGGGGCTTCGTGGGTGTTGAATCCGTTCGAGGTCCTCATTTTTCTTCCGGACCATTTTCTCTCGATACCCTTGATAGGTTTCAGGCTTGATACCCTGCTCATTGTGGTCTATCCGACTATCGATTGTACCCTCCTGGTGACTGTTCGCGTGTTGGAAAACTAGTTGCCAATCTTGTTTAGGGACATACACAGGTGACTGCGGGGGTATACCGCAGTACCTAAGACAGACATCGGGCCACACTTTGTAGAGTATACTTGGAGGGTGCTTCCGTTTTCGAGTTGCACTTGCACCGGTAAGTTTCTCTAGTGTTGGTTGTTGTAACTGTTCTTCACAATAGTTAGTGACTTCTTGTATTATCTTTTAGGTGCTTCATTTTTAGTGCGTGTTACTGTTTTAACGTGTAGAATACCTTAGCGTGTCTTGGATCTTCTCACACAGTGGAGGATCTCGACCTCCGCCGGTCACGAAGGATTTTGGGCCTGTTGCTGGTTATACTGGAGCCACCCCTGCCACCATTGAGGCGGAAGCTAGACCAACAAGGGTCTTTCGAAGAAACCGGGTTACAAACCATTGTGCCCAAACAACTCTCGGAGGAATCAACCGCCAATCTTGGTTCGTTTGAAACCCCAACCACTGATACTTGGATACCGGTTATTGTACCTATTCAATTTTATGAAAGCTTGTCAGTGCCTCACACAGCTATGGCAACAAACGTTGTTACTTCCTCTGGGAATTCTTCCATTCCCACCACCATTGCTACCACATGAGAAGCATCTTCTAACTTTCCATCGTCAGCCTGAACCACCATGGTCTCAGCCGTAACTATGTCACACAGTGGACCGACCCCATCTATTGCGGCGACCACACCTCCCTTCACACCTAGTGCGATGGGCCCTCCGTTCTCATACGGTATGCCTAGTTCAGGCACAAGTCCTGCACTCACTCACTCCACTTTACAGACTTTGGGTTTGGGGGCAGGGAGCTCTAACGCTCCTCTGCAAGGTCAAATTGGGGGCATTCATGTCCCTTTTAATGCTTTCCCTTACGCTGGAGGTAATATCTCTCCTTCATCCCCTTCGCTTGGTGGTCTGCATCAGCAGTCCGCCAGGCAGCCTGCACACACAAGTTCATTTGGAGTCGGGAGTCAAGGAACACCTATGCAAACTCAGTCGGTAGGTTCGTCACCGTTTGTTTGGAATGGGACATTTGGTAACAACACTTTTGCATCCATCGCTTTCTCGTCTGGGGGAACCTCCATTTTTGGACAGTCTACTCCGGCGCAGGTACTATTCCTGCGCTGGGGGCACATATAGCAGGACTTTGGAACTCAGGTCAAGGATCAGTTCCCTCCTCTGGAATGTCGTTCTGGGGTAATTATTTCCACAGTCAATGGAACCCTGGACAGACTTCTATGTCTCTCCCATCAGGACCGACATGGGGTAATCCTTCCCAAAGTCTGTCAAAGATGATGAATGCCCAACATCATATGTCCTTTATGGGGAATCAGCCAATGATGTCTCCGCGGATGCAAAATCCTTACGCTGGTCAGGGCCATGGTTTCTACCAGAGCCCGGGCCAGCACCCAAATTTTTCCTGGCAAACTGGTGCCAGTCAAACTCCAGGACCCTTTTTCCTAGGCTATCAGCAGCAACCCAAACTACCATTCTTGGTGACGTTACACTTGCTAGATTTGACAAGGTTGTTAAATGATCCTATCTATCATGATCCACGTTGGCCTCCTATGCCAATGAAGTTGCCTTCATACATTCCAAAGTTTGAGGCCAATCCTAACAAAGATCCAGGTGATCACGTGACTACTTTCCATCTTTGGTGTTCATCTAACTCATTGAAAGAATACTCTGTCCAGTTGTGATTGTTTCAACGCACTCTTATTGGGAGTGCCACGAAATGGTACATCGAGCTTGATCGCTCACGATATTCTTATTTTGGCGAACTGGAAATGGCCTTCCTTAACCATTTCCAGTTACTTGTGAGATACGACGTTGGCACAGAGTTGCTGGCCAATTTCAAAAAGACGACAGCGGACCATATCTTTGATCATATCCGAGAGTGGAGATGTCGAAAGAGTCTAATCAAAGTACCAGTCCCACCAACATTCCTGCTTGAGTGGTTCCTTAAGTCTTTAATCCTGCAATTATCCAAAGACGTCGTGACTTCAGGAGTTTTCTCCGAAGAAGATGCCAACATGAGGTCTCAACAGTTTGAGCTCATCTATTCTCAGTCTAGTTTATTGTACAACATCCTGTCGGATGCACCACGATCGATACTAGATAAAACTAGACAGAGAGCTGGACCATATGCCGATGGTATTGTTGGTTCAGCACAAACCAAGCCCGCTGAGCAATTGACAAAGCAATTACAACAGTTATCTATACAACACTCAGCAGCCAGCCAGACTACTGCCTTGGCTGCTCCTCCTACCCAAACATCGGAAGTACACTCTGTGCAGACAACTAACCCAAAGGCCACCCAGCAGCCTGAAGGGAAGAAAAAAAAATGTAAAAAGGGTAAGGGGGAGAAAAAACCCACTGATAATGCTGGCGAGGGCACCACAGAAAAATGGAAGGCGATGTATCCATGCAACTTGTGTGTGGAAGACCACCCGACCCATCTATGTCCTCGACTTGCAGAGGCCCAAAATTTTGTCACACAGCAACAGTAAGCCGTGTTGACTAATCCCTTTTAGCATGGGCAAAATTTAACTCAAGCCTCTACAAGTGCAGAAGGGGGCATCCAAGAAACCTTCCCTCCCCCCAACAATTCCTCATCTGTGAACGTATATATGGTTAGGGGTGATGCTTTAATAACGACTAGAGCGCATGACTATAGTAAACCAAGCGCCTATGTGAAGGGTAAAGAAGCTGAGATCCCATCTCTTCCTCTACAGATCGAGATGACATTGGGTGAAACAATGACACGCATCCCAAAGGGTGCATTTAAGAAAGCTTCTCACAACCCAAATGCAAGGGCCGCCCAGAATTACTCTGTGGTGGAAGATTTATCACAAACCCCTTGTGTGATGTCTTCTTTGGAGGTCCTCAAAAGCTACCCTGCTCAGAGGAAAGCCTTGTTAACTGCTTTAGGCTCTACTGAGACTTGTAACCTGGGTACCATCATGTTAGATATGACCGACTTAAAACCTCGTCTCCCTTACCACGTCGCGTTTCAGATAGTAGTGGCTCATCCCACGAAAACTTTTACACGGAATATCTTCCGCACGGTGGTCGACGAGGGCGTTTCGACTTGTGTTATGTCGTTAGCATGTTGGAAGGCCATTGGTCAGCCCGCTTTGTCTCCATCACCTACTCTCCTCACTGTGTTCGACGATCATTCTTTCCAACCACATGGCATCGTTCCTTCTTTCCCTGTGCAATTAGGAGGGAAGACTGTGTGTGTCAAAGTAGAGGTAGTCGATGCTCCCCTCGACTATAACCTCTTGTTAGGTTGGAGTTGGACTTATGCTATGCAAGCTGTGGTTGCTACAGTTTTCTAAGTCTTGTTGTTTCCACACAAGGGTCGGATAGTGACCATTGATCAATTGTCCTTCTCTAGGCCTGACCCAGCTTTGGGGGCATCCACGATTCCCATGATTGATAATCCGCAGCCTGGTGTCGTTAACGTTGGAGTTGGTTTGTGCCCATCCTTGATGGCTACCTTTGATTACCCACCTCCTCATGACGATGTCAAGTTTATATCGAATCACCACAAGGATGAGATTTTTCACGTTTCGTCATTCCGCACAACTTACTTTGAGGATCCGTGGATTCTTCCTTCCCCATCATCCACGATGGATGAGATAGGGCACTCCAACATGTCAATTCCCTTGTCAGCCATTGAAGTAGCGTACTCTTTAGTCCAGCAAGCTTTAGATAACCCTGATCCGACCTCGCACATGAGTTGGATCCACTTCTAGAGCCTATTTGGGCTCAGGATTCTCTGGCTACCACTGATTCGTTAGACTTAGTCTTGCCTTCCGATGAAGCAGTAATCGAAGCAATTACTGGTCTGGACAAACCTTGGGACGATCTTCATCACATATCATATTTCCTCCCAGAGTTACCCCAAATCGTGGCAGGAGAATTCACTATCACCATGACGGGAGATCAGCCATGTCCTATTAACCTCTTAGCTACACAGGAAATTTATGCTGAGGGAAATATGGCGACTATCGCTGAAACCATACCTATCAACATCTCCCACAACTCTAAAGTCATGGAGAATGTCTTCGTTGGGGAAGATTGCTCCCCCAAAGAGATTCAGATTTACACGGATCTTTTCAAAGAATTCGACGATGTTTTTGCATGGTCGTATGAGGAAATGCCAAGTATCGATCCAAAAATAGTTGAACATGAAATCACAACGTATCCTGATGCTAATCCTGTTCGAAAAAAACTTCATCCAGTTAATCCTAAGAAAGCAGCAGCCATTAAGACAGAGGTTGAGAAATTGCTCAAGGCAGGGTTCATTTACCCTATCCATTTGACTCAATGGGTGTCAAACCCCGTGTCGGTCGATAAAAAACAAGGCATGATTCGTGTATGTACCGATTTCCATGATTTGAACAAGGCATGTCCAAAAGATAATTATCCAACCCCATTCATTGACCAGATCATTAATGAATGTGACGGTTGTGAGGCCTTTTCGTTCATGGATGGTTTTTCAGGCTATAACCAAATCCAAATCAAACCTGAGGACCAACATCAAACGGCATTCATTTTCCCGTGGGGTACATTCGCCTATCGTAATATGCCTTTTGGCCTCAAGAATGCTGGAGCCACTTTCCAGTGGGCCATGTCTTTTGCGTTTCACAACCTCAAACATATAGTCGAGGCCTATCTAGATGAATTAGCATCACGCTCTAGCAAGCGAAAAGATCATCCGAGGCACCTCGGACTAATCTTTGAACGCTGTCGCTACTTCAGGATTCGCTTGAATCCCAACAAGTGCTGCTTTTGCGTCATGTCAGGACGATTGTTAGGTTTCATTGTATCCACAACAGGGATCATGGTGGATCCTCTTAAGGTGGAGGTAATAATCCAGTTGTCCCCCCCACGCACCATCTTACAACTTCAAAGTCTTCAAGGCAAGGCGAACTTCTTACGACACTTCATCGCCAACTATGCCGAAATCACCAAGGTATTTATGCATTTACTGAAGAAATAAGTTCCCTTTTTCTAAGACAAGGTCGCTCAATGCTCTTTTGACGCATTAAAACACGCCCTCACAACCATGCCTCTGCTACGGCCACCTAATTATAACAAGGATTTCCTATTATATCTGGTTGTCACAGAGTCAACCATAGGCATGGTTTTAGTTCAGGAAGATGATTCATTTTCAGAATACGTGATCTATTACCTGAGCCGAGGCCTCATAGGACCGGAACTTAATTATTCCCATCTAGAAAAACTTGTGTTGGCAGTAGTTCATGCAGTTCAACGGTTTCGTCACTATGTTATGTTTCGCAAGACCACTGTCGTTGTTGTCGTGAATCCATTCCATTACATGTTGACACGACAATTTATTGGCGGAAAAATCAATAGATGGATGGTCATCCTCGAAGAATTTGACGTAGACTTCATTTCAGCAAAGTCCAAAAAGTCATTGGTCTTTACATAACTTATTTTGGAACTTCCGGTTGAGTCAGGTGACATTGTTCTTGAGGAATCGCCTATCCGGGGGGGCATGTTTTTGATTGAATATTCAGACCCCTGGTACGGAGATATACTGATCTATCTCCAGACTTTGAAGTACCCCACCTCTTCTTCTCATGACGAGCATCAGAAAATACGCCATCAAGCTAAGAACTATCTCATACTCGATGATACGTTGTATCAGAGAGGTGTAGACTACGTCTTGCGTCGATGTCTCACTCATGAGGAGGCCGTCATAGTGATCAATGATTGTCATACAGGAGCTTGTGGCGGTCACTTATCTGGGTTGGCAACAACCCAAAATATTTTACGAGCAGGTTACTTCTGGCCCACACTTATCAAAGATTGTATTGAGTCGGTCAAGAAGTTCCATCCGTGCCAAATCTTCTCGCGGAAAATGAGGGCACATCTAGCTCCTATGTTTCCTGTCATCACAGTTGGTCCCTTCACTAAGTGGGGGATTGATTACACTACATGCAACCCCTCGTCAGCAAGGGGGCACCGCTATATCACCGTAGTTGTCGACTACTTCACTAAATGGGTCGAAGCTATGCCAACGTTTAAAGATGATGGAGAGACTGCAGCACTCTTCTTATTCAACCAGATTATAGCAAGGTTCAGCGTCCCGAGAGAGATTGTCACTGACCATGGAAGTCACTTTCAGAACCAAATGATGTCTGAATTAACATCAAAGCTTGGGTTACGGCAAGAACATTCATCACCTTACTACCCCCAAGACAATGGGCAGGTGGAAGCTGTAAACAAAACTCTTAAAACAATTCTACAACGCACTATCAACTCAGCTAAGTCAAAATGGCATTTGATGTTATAATCGGCATTATGGGCTTACCAAACATCAGTTAAGACTGCAACCAATCTCTCACATTTCCAACTCATTTACGGGTTGGAGGCAGTCTTGCCCATCGAATGTCAAATCCCATCTCTGAAATTGGTAGTACAATTATTGCCAGACACTTCTCCACTTGAAGAGCGGTTAGTACACCTTGAGCAGCTTGATGAGCAGCGTTGCAATGTGGATCTGGCCAACGAGGCTCATAAACATAAGGTCAAGTGTCAATATGATAGGTCCGTTCGTCCTCGTATTTTTTCTGAGGGCGACCTTGTCCTGGTCTATGACCAAGACAAGGACCCCCTGGGGGCAGGAAAGTTTAAACTCATGTGGTTCGGACCCTTCATTATTAAAGAGGTGTTAAGAAAGGGCGCTTATCACTTGGTTTATTTCGAAGGGAATGCTTTGGCGGAGCCTAGAAATGGGCTCTACCTCAAGAAGTATTACTCATAGAATGGTCACTGTGGGTAACGTTTTGTAACATATGTATAGTCTTTGTACTATTAATTTTTTATGTTTCTTTTAACAAGTGTCATGGATGTGTCATTGATGTTATCTTTCATCAATATGGTAGATGTCAAGTGAATCCGAGGTGTTCGTTGGGTATGCGGATGGTGTTAGTCGACACACGTGGAGGCTTGCCTCCGTAGCTTGGGTAATCTTTACACCACAGGGTCAGTTGTTATCTTCCGGAGGTATATGCTTAGGTGACACCACGAATAATGTGGTTGAGTATAGTGTAGTTATTGTGCAAGATACCAGATATATAAAATATGCAGAACATAAACGAAATGCTAGAAATAATAGAATAACAGTAAAATATCCAGCATAATCTTCACAATACACAGAAATGATTCACGAAATAGCAACAGAAATAGCACTTTGAATTAGATAGAAATGTTCACAGGCCTCTTCGAGGGGGAAACCTCCAATTGAGCAGCGCTCTATTACA
>SNQJ01S0147701.1:1178-18496 GCA_010110895.2 Picea sitchensis
CTGACCTCGCTGTTAGACGTAAAGCAAGATGAGTCATGCTTCTGACCTCGTTGTTAGATGTAAAGCATGACGCCGTGTGATCCTTGCTTCTGACCTCTCTGTTAGACGTAAAGCAAGATGAGTCATGCTTTTGACCTCGCTGTTAGACGTAAAGCATGACACCGTGTGATCCTTGCTTCTAACCTCGTTGTTAGACGTAAAGCAAGATGAGTCATGCTTCTGACCTTGTTGTTAGACGTAAAGCATGACGTCGCTGATTCCTTGCTTCTGACCTAGTTGTTAGACGTAAAGCAAGATGATTCCTCACTTCTGACCTCGTTGTTAGACGTAAAGCGAGATGTTGATGTGTTCCTTGCTTCTGACCTCGTTGTTAGCCGTAAAGCAAGATGAGTCATGCTTCTGACCTAGTTGTTAGACGTAAAGCATGACGTCGTGATTCCTCACTTCTGACCTAGTGTTTAGACGTAAAGCGAGATGGTGATATTCCTTGCTTCTGACCTAGTTGGTAGACGTAAAGCAAGATGTGACTGACACTGAGCTACCAGCTTAACCGCTGTGACGTTGAGCCAGTGTAGTACTGTGATGTGCCAGCCTAGTGTTCTGATGAGGTATCATTTTTACTGATACATATTTGATGCAGATGATGATAGCATTCTTTCGAGAATGATGATGTTGCCGATGAAGTAAACTTCCGATGACTCGTAAATATGCTAGCCAATGTTTCAAGATGATATTGACGATACTGTCCTCCAGATGCCACTGATGATGCAAACCTCTCTCGCCTAATGCTGATGAAGAATACCCTTCTTGTTAAGGGGGAGTGTTGAAATAATGTAACTGCGAAGAGCATTCTTATTATTATTGGAATAAATCCCCATTGCGGATTAATCATGTCATTATTATTATTATTGTTATTCGATTAATCCCCATTGTGGATTAATCATGTCGGTAATTGTATAAGGACCAAATCCCCTTTTGCGGATTGGTCATCGGACAATTATAAAGGGCAGAATAAGAAGTTGGCGCCAACAGTTATTATGGAAGACCCAGAATTAATTAAAGGTGGGTTTACCCACCCAGAGTGAGAGGCCGGCCCTGCCAGTGGTGCCCTTTCACACGTGCCAGTTTTGTATATATAGGAGGCTAGCGCCTCACTTCTAACACACAACTCACTTGCTCATTCTCTTATGAGACAAGCTGCAATTACCAGTTGGAGAGAGGGAGAAGAGTGGCACATCTCTTGGGGAGGACTATCTATATTGGTTTGAGTTATCTCTTGAACATTGTATAAGCTATTTATGATAAGGAAGTTTTTGTTGGGTTTTCTTCCCCTAGAGGGTTTCCCAGGATAAATGTTGTGTCTCTTGTGAATGTGTATTTCTCAGTGATCCTGTTCTTATGATGCTATTATCTATTGAAATGCAAAGAACTATAATAATAGCATAAACATTAACATTTGAGATGTCAGATACGATGTCGTATTGGGGGTACAGTGGTTATATTCATTGGGGGAGATTGGGTTTAACTATCATACATTGACCATGAGCTTCAGAGACGCCAATGGATCGAGAGTGGTACTGAGAGGCATGTCTACAGGAGCACCTCGAGCGATATCGGCAAAAAGGATGGAGCAGATCTTTTGTCACAGTGATGTGGCCTATGTAGTAGAGTGTTTGATCACCACGCGGAAGGAATCAGAGAGCAGAGAGCATTACCATCCACAGATCAGAGAGCTTCTGAGTCAGTATGAGCCAATGTTTGGTCTGATACCACCAGGGAGACCACCAAACTTGGGATTTGAGCACATGATCGAGTTGGAGGCAGGGGCTACACCACTAATCACCGCGCCTTATAGGCACCCCAAGACATTCAAGGACGAGATTGAGAAAGCAATCAAAGAATTGCTTGCGATGGGGCACATCAGGGCCCAGCATGAGACCTTTTTCCTCTTCAGTCGTTCTAGTACTAAAGAAGGATGGCACGTTGCGGATGTGCATAGATTACAGAGCACTCAACAAGAAAACGATCAAAAATAGGTACCCCCTTCCACGCATAGATGAGTTGATGGACGAGTTACATGGGGCAGTTTTCTTCACCAAGATTGATCTACGGTCAGGATATCATCAGATCAGCATCAAGGAGCAGGATATAGAGAAGACAGCATTCAAGCCTTTTCAGACATTTTGAGTTCTTGGTAATGCTGTATGGATTGACCAATGCACCTGCCACTTTTCAGTCTTGCATGAACCACATCTTCAGAGGGCAGTTGAAGAAATACCTTCTGGTATTCTTCGATGATATATTGATCTGCAGCAGGACGTGGGATGAGCATCTGGCACATTTGGAGGAGGTCTTGGGCATTATGCAGGCACAGTCATTATATGCCAAGGAGTCCAAATGCGAGTTTGGCATGAGAGAACTACTGTACTTGGGGCATATCATCAGTGAGCAGGGAGTACAGGTTCATCAGGAGAAGATTAGGGCCATTTCAGATTGGCCAACACCAAGAACCTCACGAAGTTGAGAGGATTCTTTGGGTTATGCCGTTACTACAAGCGGTTCGTCAGAGGCTTTTCACAGTTGGGAGCACCACTCACAGATTTGACCAAGAAGGCCGCCTTTCAGTGGACAGAGGAGGCACAACAAACATTTGAGAAAATGAAGGAGGTTATGAGCACATGCCTTGTTCTAGCCCTTCCAGATTTCTCACAGTCATTCATCTTAGAGTGCAACGCATCAGAGGTGGGGATTGGAGCAGTTTTGATGCAGGGAGGCCACCCCATTGTGTTTGAGAGCAGGAAGCTCAAGGAGTCGAAGAGACTCTACCCTATTTACGATAAGGAAATCCTAGCAATCATACATGCCTTAACCAAATTCAGGCAATATCTGGTAGGTAGCAGATTTGTAGTGAAGACTGATCACAACAGTCTCAAGTATTTCCTGGATCAGAAAGACCTCAGTGAGAGATAGCAGAAATGGGTCTCAAAGAGCCTTTGACTTTGACATTGAGAATGTCAAGGGAACGAGGAATGTCGTAGAAAATGCCTTGTCTAGGAGGCCACCAGGGTGTTCGACGATGGATGTTTGCACAGATTGGAAAGCACATTTGTTGGTGGAGTACTCCAAAAACAAATTTTCTTGTGAGGTGATGGATGGATAGGTGGTTGATGATGGATACCAGGTTCTAGATGACGTCATTTTCTACAAGGACTGGATCTACTTGGTTCCAGAATCTACCTTGAAGGGTGAGATTCTGAAGGTGTGTCATGATTCGCCTACAGTTGGGCATCAGGGGTACTTCAAAACATATAGGCAGATCAGGGAGAGATTCTCATGGAAGGGTCTCAAGGATGATGTATTGAAACACATCCGGGAGTGCACGACTTATCAGCAGAACAAGTCCGAGTAGACACGCCCCGCAGGGTTAGTTCAGCCTCTTCCCAGTCCAGAGCAGAAATGGGAGAGCATTTCTATGGATTTCATTACAGGCCTTCCTCAAGTGCAGGGCAGAGACTGTATATTTGTGGTGGTCGACAAGCTAACCAAATTTGCACATTTCTTTGCCATACCCTCGGACTACAAGGCCATACAGGTAGCAGAGTTGTTTTTCAGAGAGGTATTCTGGTTGCACGGCTTACCCAGGCAGATAGTCAGTGATAGAGATGGGTGCTTCATCAGCGCATTTTGGCAAGAGTTTTTCGATTGGTGGGCACAGAGCGAGCCACGAGTACCAACTACCACCCATAGACAGATGGACAAGCAGAGATTGTCAACAAATGGGGAACTATGTAGGAGGGCAACAGCGCACATGGGTGAGATGGTTGCACATGGGTGAGTATTGCTTCAACACGACTTACCATATGTCTATTAGAATGTCACCATTTAGAGCATTGTATGGATACGATGCACCCTCTTTTGTGGAGACTGTATTTGGGGATAGCAGGGTCCCGGGGGCCAAAGACTGGGTGGAGGAGAGCCAGAGGATTCTGCGGGCAATGAAGGAAAACTTGCAGGCAGCTCAGAACCAGTAGAAGATCTATGCAAACATGCAGAGGGTAGCGCGCAGTTTCGAGGTAGGGGACTTGGTTTTTCTACGGTTACAGCCATACAGATAGTCCTCCTTGAAGAGGAGCAGACCAGAGAAGTTGAAGCCGAAATTTTATGGGCCATACAGGGTCATCAAGAGGGTAGGCAAGGTGGCATACGAGCTAGAGCTACTAGAGGGTAGCAAGATTCATAACGTCTTTCACATTTCTTTCCTTAAAAAGGCAGTGGGACAGCAGGTCAGCATTTCAGAGGAGTTGCCACCCTTGGATGAGGAGGGCCAATTGGAGCTAGTGCCAGAGGAGGTGCTCGAGCAGAGAGAGCGCAGATTGAGGAACAAGGTCATCGGGGAGTGCTTCGTTAAATGGAGGGGTCTTTCAGCGGAGGATGCCACGTGGGAGGGAGAACATATTTTGTAGCGCCCAGGATTGATGTTGCTTGAGGACAAGCAATCTCGGGAAGGGAGGATTGTGATGTCCCGTTCACAAGAGTAGGCCAGTAGGGAGTGACTTAGTAGTCTATTTGTTCCCATAGACTATAGTCAGGCACAAACAGGGAACAAGAGGAGAAATAAGGGTGATTTGGTGGCTAAACGATGAAGTAAGCCAAAAAGCATAGGAAAAGTCACCAAAGCCTAAGTCAACGAAGAAATAGAATGAAAAGGTGTTAAAGGGGGACTTAATTAATTAATTACTCGCCTTAGGAGGAAAAGCGCCTAGCTTAAGTGATGTCAATGGTGAATTAGATCGGGAAGAGTATAAAGGGAGGAATTCGACCTAATTCCTCATTATGTGATGATTTGATGTTGAGATATTTGCAGAGGAGGAGGAAATTGACCCCCTTGTTGTTTGGTAGATTTCTAAAGGAAACCACCACCATTGATCGGTTTCGATGTTGACAGACACACCCTAGCCTATCGAAGATACCATCCAAGTATTTCACCGTACATTTCAGAGATCCAGTTCAATGACTGTGCAGCTCCGCCAGTGAGGGCGCACGGGTTAGAGAGAGGGTTTGTGTGGCCGCACGAGACAGATTACTATTTTGCAGATTCCTTCCGACCCATTTGAGAGCTAGCCAGGGCGCATCATCTGAGCCACTAGTCGTCAATGTTCGACGGTGGAATTTCCCAAGATGCAGCAAACTGTCTAAAAGTGCGCAGTGCTTGAGGAAGCACAGTTGGGGTTCCAGGGGGTATTTCGAGGCAGATCCGACAAAACCCTTACGACCCATTATAGAGGAGGCCAGGACGATCGTTTCGAGACACATATTATCAGATTCCACCGGTGGGATCACTAGGGCGCACTCCCACAACCCAGGAGGTGCGCAAACCCCCAGGGGTGACATCCAAAGCTTCAGAGGTCGGATCTTCAGTCCGAAAGTTACCAAGATCAGCCTAGAGGCCAGGGCGCTTCTTTTGAGACAATTTCTAGTCCATTCCGATTGGTATCGCCACCAAGGCGAGTTTTCCAGTATCTACAGCAATTGTCTTGAGCGTTCGGACTGCGTTTTGTCAATCTATTCGTGCATGCACAAATCAGCCTTCATTCTTCTGATAACGAGTATTTCTTTTTAGTTGATTTGTATTCCAATGACGATCCATGAGATCTAACTGATGACTAGTATATCTGCTTCTAGATTATTATTGTATTTCCTGCTTTTTCCTCATTATATATATCACTGAGTTGTGTTGTCCTTTCTTTCGCATGCATTATCTTTACACTGCTAAAACACTTAATTAATGAAACACACATGCGAAAATCACCAAGCATGTTCACATAGTAACTCAAACGCATCCAGAAACCCCCAGAGTATCAAATCTCAGTGAATAAACAGTAGTTCAGCAGTAGATATCCAGATCAGCTGGATCAGGGATATTTCACACATAAACCCTAAGAAAAGGTAAGAAGAATTTTACCTAGAGTAGTGAGTAATATCGTGAGGGAGAAGAGGCACGGGTACACGTGAGAGAAAGAGAATGACAAGCTAGACAGGGCTCTAGATAACCCGCAGCTGCTATGATTGACTAGTGGCATCCCAACCACATAAGAACACATAGATTCAGGCCGAGTAGGGCCACTATCATCTAGTGACAGGCAGATGACAGCAAAGAAAAGCCGAGCTAGGGCTATATCGGGCAAGCAAAAGGAGAGACTCTATTCGTATCAATTGAATATCAGTCCGTACGAGCTACAGGAGTACGGATCCATATCGTGTTTGACAGGGTTGTAGAAGTTCTTTATTTGCCTTATATTTTCTGGTGAAATAAAATAAAATATTTCATATCTATCTCATTTTTGTTAAGAAGAAAGCAATTGTTCTGTTCCATATTCAATGTGTATATTTTTCTTTTAGTTTTTACAGCCAAGAGTTCCTAACACTCTTGCACCTTCTAATATGGTTAATCAAGAAGACAACCATTGGTGCTTTCCTTGCAATGAGTGTCATAGAGAATGGGAGTGCCCTAGAAATCAAGTCCATGAAGAAAGTGAAGGTCCTGATAATTGTGAATGTATGAATCTTGTTGAAGATATGGATCCCATCTATACTTTCTATGGACAAACTTACACTGTTACAAGTGAGCATTTAGAGCAAATCAAGCAAAAGAGTAGGGATGTTGCTAGGATAGCAAGGTTAGACATGTTGAATGCCATGGATAAAGAATCAAAAGAGAAGCTTAGGAAAGAGAAATACATACAATATTCTAGAAGAAACAAAGCATTTGTAGCTCCTCAAACCAATGATTCTCAACCTCCTCCTAAGTTGACTAGCTATCCTTTGCCTTCGAACACTAACCCTACCCCTCCATCAACATCTCGTAAGAATGATAATATCCAATTGAATGTTGACGTGACAAATGCTTTAGCAGAGATCAATGTCCCTATATCCCTCAGTGAGTTGATCAAGATCCCTTCACAAAGTGATAAAGTGAGAAAGTTTCTTATCCCAAAACCTGAAGACCCTCCTATTGTATTACAAACAACTGACTACCATAGAGATAATGGGGGTCACCCACCGTTCTTCATCACCCTGGTAGTAAATAACCTCTTCCTTCATAATTGTATGTTAGATTATGGGGCTTCCACCAATGTGATGACGTTAAAGGTCATGAATGAATTAGGGTTAGAAACAACAAGACCATACAAGAATGTATGCAGGATTGATTCAAAGCTAATCAAAGTATGTGGCTTGATTAAGGATCTTATTGTTTATTTAGCTGTTTATCCTGATATTTCCATCTTAATGGATGTTGTAGTCATTGATGTACTTGATGCTTGGGGAATGCTAATGTCTAGAAAGTGGGCTGCAACTTTGATGGGTAGTCTCCAAATGGATTTATCCTATGCAACCATCCCAACTGAATATGGAAATTATGTCACTCTATATAGGCAACCTGTGGTTAGAAACCAAGTAGAAGATCCTAATATTCCTCTGAATAAAGATAATTTGAGTGATGATGAATTTGAGGAACTAGAGATATGTGCAAGAATAAACGGAGAAGATCATTATGGGAGACCTTATAAGCGTTATGAGGAGACAATCATTCCTTCCCCCAATCTGTATTGTTCTCCAGACTTTACTATCTTACCTTTTGCTTCTAAAGAAAGCATTGATGATGTTTTCTCACCCAAGAATGTCCTGGTACAACTTCAGAATGAAGAAAGTTATACAAACCCAGAAGGACAAGCCTTGGCCACATTTTTCACTAAAGACTTGGGATTTTGCAAGGATAACCCACCTGACAATGATAGGTGTCGTCATAATGACACGTGTTGCTCACAATATATTTCACATTATGATCATCCAATCAATCGTGGGAAGAAGGTTTTGAGGGAAACGATTGATCAATATGTTATCCCCAACTCCTAGGGATAACTAAGGATATGATGTCTCGAGGCCCTCATGTTGCAGATATGGAGTACCAGCAATGTCCACTTGCACAAACAGAGACTCGCCTTGCCACCACAGCACCAGGTTCATCACGACGGTATCCACCACATCAGCTGGCTTCCGGAAGACATTGGGTCTTGCTCCATGAGGTACAAGCCAGGTATTATGGTGAGTGTCATTTCAATATTTGAGGCATTTGAGTTTGTTGCATCTATCACCGCTTTTCATTATGTAATGCCTGATTGGACATTATGTTATTTTCCCTGTTTCACTTTGGTCGTTGACATTGCACGCCCTAGTAAGTGGGTCACCCTTAGGGATAGGTCTGCTACTGGGAGGTCCTCTTCATGAGCCATTGTGCCATTCCCGACCATACTTGCCACTTTCCACACTTCATCCCCTCATCTCCTTATCTTTTGGGATTTTCGGGTGTACTGACCCAAGAAGGGGTTGTCCCTCATTTCATGGGAAGAAGGGGTTGAAGGCCCAGAGGCTTGTAGCTACCAAAATATAAAAGCCAATCATTAACCTTCTAGATGTTCGCCCAGAGATCTCGAGGACAATGAAATGTCTCATAAGAAACTGATGGGACCCGTGAAAAATAACTAATAACAAAATGCCAACCAAGGTGGAACATGTGTGGGCAATTTTTTAATGCTTAGGTAAAAGCCCCACACATGTTTTCAACTTGGGGAAGCATGATGTGACCAGGGTAGAATCAAGCTGGGAACATTTTTTCATGCCTAGGTAGAAGCCCCACCTTGGCTTCAACCAGGAAACGTCCTAAAAGAATAAAAGGCAAATAAATGGGCTTGGAAATATGTTGCATTGAAAACGAAGGTGCAACACACCCTCTACAAAGGCACCCATAAATGAGACTCTAAAACCCTTTGTATGTCATGAACCCCATGCCCAAAAGTCTTCCCCCCATCCACATTACTTAGAAAGAGTTCCCCTTGGGAAACACCTCTAAACTTGAGGTACGATTCACCCTATAGGTCGTTCTATCAACCCTCCCATACCTAAACTTGGAAAACTGTATAGGGTCTTTGAGTATTTGTTTATTTTGATGAGGTAGTTTGGATGTGCTTGCTTAGATGGCTCTTTTATTGATTTGATTTACTCATCATGGTACATTTGACTTGAGACCCTTGGAGGGCGTATCCATTTGTCTTTGTAGGACCTAGTTGGTGGACAGTTTTCGGAAGAACAAGCCTTGCTTGGGCTTCCATGGGGTTTGAAGCCCACGGGTTGGATACCAAGGGCCCACACTCTGAATGATGATGACATGCCTTTGGAGGCCTAGAGGACACCTTGGAGGATCTTGCCCAGTCCCTACATGCCAAACAACTTGCTCGAAAGGGTCAAAACGTCACCCTTTAAGGGATTGACAACACCCTAGGGCTAGGGTTTGGTGGTGAATGAAGACACTTGGCACATTTTGAAGGAAGAGGCATGTTATCCCCACTTGTTAGGGATAACTAGGAGATCATGTCTCGAGGCCCACAAGTCCTAGACATGGAGTACCGAGAGCAGGATTGACCTGAGCATGGCCCTGGAGGGCCCACCTTTTCTTCTTCCATCATCCTTATCTTGTCAGCAACAGTAGCATCTATCACCATTGGCTTGGTCCTATATCAAAAAGGGTTCTTGCTCCATCAGGTAATTGGTCCAGGTATCATGGTATGTGTCACTTTTGATCATTAAAACCTTTAAATATATGCGTTTGATTCCTTTTGTTTCTAACAATTGCTTGGATCTTACATTTGCCCACTTGACCATGTCTAGGGGGATTGACAAAGCCTTTGTCCATAGGTTTTGGTTTGCCACTGGGGGGACTTCTGAAAAGCCATCGTCCGCTCCCATCATAGCACCACTATTTCATCTTATTTCCCCCTCATTTGTCCCACTCCCCTTGTTCAGGCATTGGGTTGACCTATTTTTTGGATTGCACCTTGTCTCGTGGGAAAAAGGGGCTAAAGGCCCAGAAGGTAAAAGTAAGCTGGTAAGAGATAAAAGCCTAAAAATAAAACTTCGAGATGCTTCGCCCAAGGATCCCCGAGAAAGCAATAAAAGGCTTCTCAGCAAGAAACTAGAGGGACCCGGAAGAAAATAATAAAACAAGACCTAGTCAAAGGATAGGGGGTCTCATCACGAGCCAGCCTATTAGGTCCATGGGTACCTAGCAGTATGACATGGCCACCAGCTGGTTACCACGCTAGGGCAGTGACTCTTGGCTGCATGGCCAAGGGAAAGGGGGTCTCATCACGAGCCAGCCTTTCATTTCTGTGAAAGTACTTGTGGGTAACGCTGCCACCACTGGTCACCACACCAGGGCAGTGTCCCCTGATTAGCTCTTGAACAAAAAGAAAAAGAAAAGCAATAAAAGAATAAAAGAATAAAGACAAGAATGGGCTTGGAAAGAGTGCATCTATGACAGATACAGCTCACCTTCTACAAAGGCACCCACAGATAACACATTGCATCCTTGGCCCTCACTGCACCCACATGCTTGGACTTCCCTTAACCACATCACCCACTCACATGGTTTTGATGAGGTTTTCTTCTGGGAACTCACCTTTTCCAATGGACACTAGCCCAATAGAGCGTTTGGTCTTTTCCTCCAGATTTATGCTGGCGGGCTTGTGTAATGTCTTTGAGCTATTGTAGATGTATTAGGGATTTTATGCATATGTTTCTAGCCCAATAGAACGTTTTGTCTTTTCCTCCAGATTTGTATAGCAGGCTTGTGTAATGTCTTTGAGCTATTGACAGATGTATTAGGGATTTTATGCATATGTTTAATAATATTAATGATGAGATGTGATTGACATTGCTATGGTCCCTGTGACTGATGAGCCCATGGAGGGCGTCGCTTTTGATGTGCAGGACCATGCTCGACAAACAGGTACCATTTGGACCGGTACACATGGGGAGATGATCAGTTCGGACCTCCATGGAGCTGAAGAGCCCACCAGATGGATGTTGAGACCCCATTAGGGGGCAGAGACAGGGCAGAAGATGATCAGAGACTTTGCACCAGAGAAGAAGAGAACGTTCCACCAGAGGCACCCCGACACTGCTTGGCCTAGGGGGATTGACCCACTTTCAGAGAGACGTTGGCTCTAGATGGCCCAGGACGTCACCAGGAGGCTTATGACGTCATCATGAGCATGTTGGCAAATGGACAGGGCAGTTGGCATGTGTGGCAGCTTGGAGGAGCCTAATGAGGGCTAACGTCTTACTTCAGGAGGCTACATTTGCCCTGATAGGGGCTAACACCACCCTAGGAAGGGGTGACATCTTACCTTTTTGCATGATTAGGGTTTTAGTCTACCATTTAATGTAAAAATAGTATAATTTTGATATTGTGGCCTTGTCGGCCTTTTTATGACCTAAAAAGTAAATTAGGTCATTGATACAGTATATATTGAGGATTTTGATCCTCATTTTAGGATCACAACTCATTCACTCCATAAGGAGTGACTGAAATTTGCACCCTCTCTTGGGTATTTGGCTGGATTAAGTGATGTGCACTTGTTGAAGGAAGTGATTTTTGGCATTTATGGTGTTTCTCTTGAAGGAAGGTGTTACAACTAGGGTTTGCATGGTTATTTCTTGATGAATTGTAAGTATTTTTCTGCAAAACTTCTTGAATGAATGGTTGTAGTTTAATTTCTTGCATGTGTTTATGAATTTTGCTTAATCAAAATCCTAGGTGACAAGCACACAAGTAGGTCCTTGTCTCATGTCCCTTGATAGAGAAACTTCCAACCATTCAAGAAGGAAGAAAGAGCCTAGCCATAGCTACACTCCTATTTCTACTTCCTCTTTGCTAGCCGTACTATTTTGAATCCAAGAAGAGTGAGACGTCCCTGGCCTAGGCTTACTACGCTAGGGTCATACTCTTTCTAGGGTTTGCTGAAAGGCCTTGCTGTAGCAACACCTTATCTCATCAAACCCTCTTGTTTTGGTTATATTTTTATTCTTGAGCTAGCCGTTTTGCCGGGAAAGAGGAGAGAGCACGAGGCTTTGCTTTAGCAACACCGGAGTGAGCCTCTCTCCCCTAGGGTTTTGATTTTTGACGCCTTGCCTTTGCAACACCTCAAAACTCTTCCCTTTAGTCCTTGAAATCTTGCCTCCTTCAACTCTTGCGTCCTTCACTTATGACTCCATTAAACCCTAAGGCACTGATTTGAAAGTCCTCTAGCGTTGAAGTGAAGGTGATCAAACAACTCTCTAAACACTTTAAATTTTAAACCCTAACCTACTAACCCTAAGTTGTTGATGTCATCATTGGTTATTTCATCTTTAATACAGCAACGTTTTGTTTTGTAAGCAATTGAATGGTGATTTAGGCATTGAATGAAATAAAGTGTTGATTGGTTATATTAAATGTTACATCGTTCCAGTATTTATTGGTGAAGTGACATTATTTTCATTGCTATATTGATAAACATTGACTTCGTCAATATTTATTGCCATATTGCTTATATATATTTATCAGATAGTCTCGTGAAGTACTAACCCATTGAAATATAGCTTGCATATATCAGTTTGTTGTTGTTTTGTTCCAGGCAGGTGTTCTTCATTGGGGATTTACTTCATTATTGGTTGTTTAGCCGGGACTATCTGTTTGGGTGGTGACTTGTGAAGGGGGGAAAATCTTAACTTTGTCTCATTGGTCTTTTGCCTCTTCAAAACCCCAGGTCACCGGGGACGTCTCCCCTGGGCCTCACCTCCCTAAAGAGAAAGAACCATCCCATTGTGGTGACATTGGGTGGGATTGGTTCTTGTTACGCCAGTTTGCCCTTCAAACCTCAAGCTTTTGTCCTTTCTACAAACTGTGGCCCATGGATCGTGAAAGAAAGGCTTTGTTCAAAGACTATTGGCCTTTGGAGGCCTAGCTTTCCCTTCTCCAACTCAACGACTTAACCAAAAGTGCCAAACGTTGACCAAAAGAATGATGATGTCATGTTTCTAGGGTTTCTCTTATGTGCAAAATAGCAATTAAATAATATTACTTTTGTAAAGGAGCAAGATAAGGGTTGTTGACCCCTTATCTTGTGTTTTACGCTAAGTTTTGTGGATAAACATGTTTTAGGACATTTTGTGTAAATAGAGATCATTTGTATCTCATTTTGACATAGCTCCCCCATGTGGAGAAGGATACTTGGCTGAAATTTTCACCCTACTTGGGCAAATTCGTTCTCTCTCTCCATTGTGATATGGTTTATCTCTTGGCTTATGGAAGGAAGTGGTGCGCTACTCTTGGAGGCTCTTTCTCTTTGCTTTGGTGATGAAAATTGATTGGTTACTAGGGCTTGGTCTTGGCATTTCTTGGAATTGGTAAGGAAAATCTGCATTTTGTTAGGTTTCTTTCTTGTTCCATGCTTGTTATTGGCTAAATTCTTGGAGGAGTACAAGGATTTACAACCTCCACCCATTTTTATCATTATTGTTTGTTGAAAAGGCTATTGCAAAGGTTGCTAGGAGGAGTAAAAGGGTTTACACCCTCCTAGACTTTACCTTGTTAGGATTGCTATCTCAAGGGAGTAAAAGGGCTTAAACCCCTTGAGATTTAGTAGTCCTAACCTAATACAAGAAGAGTCCACAACCCATTTGGCAAGGCACTAATCTTTTATTGCATTGGAGAAATAAATTGCTTACATTGAAATACGTGATTTTACGAGATATTGAATTTGCTCAAAGTGGAATCGATTCTTTGCCTTAATCGCTTGCGTGAGCCACTAGGGCATTTTGATTGGCCAAGGATATCTTGCTGCTGTTACAAACTTATGCTACAGCCACTAGGGCTGCTGCAAACTTTCTTTTTCAATCTTAATTTCTCACTCTTTTCCCGTTGGAAATAGTCGGAAAGTTGCTATTGTTAATCTACTTGATGTTGGCTATTGTTGGGCAATTTTTTAGCTAATTCCTTGGGGTAAAAGTTGTTGTTGTAGCAAATCTTGCTACAGCCATTTGGCTGCTCTGAAAAATCTCTGGAAACTTCTTTTTTGCAGCCCTAATTCACCATCAATGCTTGTGCTAAAGTATTGGGAATTAGTCTGCATGTTTAGTCTTTCATTGCCCAATAAATACTCAACGCTTTTGATGGTTATTTCTGCAGTAAATAATTGATCTTCTTGTCAATATATATTTTTGTCAACTGCTGCAAATAGGGACAGCAAGCTTAACTTGCTCATCCACCTAACATATTGCTCGTACAATTGGCTTTTCTTGTGTCTCGGGCAAGTACAAACACTTTTCGCAAGTACTCAAAGACTTGGCAACCTTAAAACATTTCCGAGACATGCCATCAAAGCCATCCTCCACTTAGCAACTCGACCTATAGGGTCATTCGTCTCACCATCTCACTTTCCGTATCATTTCCCCCTAGGGTCACCCAGGATTCCCCCCTTGAGGTGATCGTTTCACCTCTAAAGTGACGGAAATACCTATCTAAGGTGGCAGTGGGTAGGTGTTCTCTTAGTTGTCGCCATATTGTGGTTTGGGTTGGGCTTTGCCCAACCTACAACTTGTGCGATAACATTTTGGCACCGTTGCCGGGGAGGATTTTGAATTCTTATTCATGCCCTAACGACACTTTAGCAAGCTTCCATCCCAAAACCTTTACCCCTAGCTTGCCTGGCAACTCCACTTGAAGGACGTTACCCTTCCAACCTTGATGAGCTCTTCTTGAAGCTTATCTGGTGACTCCACCTTCCCAAGAACCCACATTTTCCATTATCCCCTTTCATCCTTTGATGAGCCTTGACCTCATCTGATGACTCCATTGAGGTACCTTTTAGGTCAATGGAATTATGGCACCATGGGATGAACCCTCATCCAAAACTTGTCATGCCTCGAGGAAGGCACATTTACAGATGGAAAAGGAAAAGGCTGCTAATAAAGTTGTTGAGGAACTGATGAATCGTGTGAAAGAATAATTTCGAAAATCTGTTGAAAAACTAGCCCTTGAAGATGAAGAAGTGCTTGAAGGACAGATATATGAAGAAAGTTACCAAGAAGATCCCGATGAATTTTCTCATCCGAACGAGACATTTGATGAAGATGAAGTGTTCATATCTACCCTTCCACTTGATGAAGATATCCAGGCCTCTACTCCTCTTGTACATCAAGAAGAGAACATGATGAGTCATGACCCTTTTGAAGACCTTGATGATGCTTTATTCCATGACTTTGGAAATGAAGAAGTATTAGAGGAGCCCTTGGATGCGACAGGTCCTTTTGAAAAAAGGCAAACAAAGCACTTTGTATTAAGAATCAAGCCCCTTGTGATGAAGAGGCGATGGAGGGGTATGTCCATAAAAAGAAAGAAGAATTCTGACATATCACATGTTGAGACATCATTATCTTTGCTCTCGCTTGATGTAGGTGAGGTTGTCCATCCTTGCTTTCCTCATGCGCATGAAGTTCAAGAAGCAAATAGTCTCAACGATGAAGAATATGAAGATCCAGTTGAAGCCGCCTTAACCTCTGAACATGAAGACGAAGAGATGGTTATTTTCAGTCATATTGATGGTTTTATGAAAGAACCCTTGGATTTGGTTAATGAGCATATAGATAAGTTCATACAAACTGGGAGACGTAGATGAGATGTTGCTTGTCTCATTTTTTATGGAGACCCCATTTACGACATTGAGGGTGGCTCTCGTGCAAAAGGAATTGAGTGGGCATCTCCAGAAAAATGGTCCACACTTGTGTATGATTCAGATGTTTGGCAGCCTGATGTTGCCATGATTACAGATTTATTTCGTCCATTCGAGGATGACCTGTCGCAGCGTTTTCAGGGTAATTTTCAGTCACCCTTTGGGAGTTGTGATGCAGATCCTTTTGGGGGTGCAGACTTGTTCTATGAAGACATTTAGTCACCTTCATCCTCGCCTTTATATGAACACTGGGAGGTGGCCATCCTAGATGAATCAAAGTCTCACTCTACAAAGAGAAAGTATTTTCATCTTGGGGATTTTTACGAGGTCTCTCGGGTGAAGAGGCAACGCTTTTCTCCCTCTGGACATGAGGTTGTCCCTTACCTCTTATCTTCCTCTCCGGGAAGCCATGCAGTTTTCTTCCGATCTCTCATCTCCTCTCAGTCTTCAATAAGCAGTAGATCTTTGTTCGCAGATGAAGATGAACCATCGTCTACATATGGTAGCCCTCTTCAGAGATGGATTGATCAGGCTTGTGGTTACACTTTCAGGCAACATGATCATGTTGATGGTTTCTCTTTCCAGCAGGATTTCCTCCCTCCCACCCATCTCCATTCATTTCATTTCATGACTGATTATATTTATTCTCTTGAATATTATGCGTGTTATCCCCACTTTTTAGGGATAACTAGGATATCATGTCTCAAGGCCCACAGGGCCTAGGCATGGAGTACCAAGAGCAGGATTGACTTGAGCATGGCCCTAGAGGGCCCACCTTTTCTTCTTCCATTGTCTTTGTCTTGTCAGCAGCAGCAGCATCCATCACCATCGGCTTGGTCCTATATCAGAAGAGGTTCTTGCTCCATGAGGTAATTGGTCCAGGTATCATGGTATGTGTCACTTTTGATCATTGAAACATTTGAATATATGCATCTGATTCATTTTATCTCTAACAACTGCTTGGATCTTACATTTGCCCACTTGACCATGTTTGGGGGGATTGACAGGGTGCCCTAGCAAGCCTGTATCTGTAGGTTTTGGTTTGCCACTGGGGGATTTCTGAAAAGCCATCATCCGCTCCCATCATAATACCACTTTTACATCTTGTTTCCCGCTCATCTATCCCATTCCCCTTGTTCGGGCATTGGGTTGACCTATTTTCAGGACTCCACCTTACCTCGTGGGAAGAAGGGGCTAAAGGCCCAGAAGGTAAAAGCAAGCTGGCAAAAGATAAAAGCCTAAGAATAAACCTCGACATGCTTCGCCCAGGGATCCCCGAGAAAGCAATAAAAAGCTTCTCAGTAAGAAACAAGAGGGACCCGGAAAAAATAATAAAACAAGACCTAGTCAGAGGATAGGGGGCCTCATCATGAGCCAGCCTATTAGGTCCATGGGTACCTAGCAGTATGACATTGCCATCAGCTGGTTACCACGCCAGGGTAGTGACTCTTGGTTGCATGGCCAAGGGAAAGGGGGTCCCATCACGAGCCAGCCTTCTCATTTAGGCGAAAGTAATTGTAGGTAACACTATCATCTCTAGTCACCATGCCAAGGCAGTGTCCCCCGGTTAGTGTGATGTCCCGTTCCCAAGAGTAGGCCAGCAGGGAGTGACTTAGTAGTCTATATGTTCCCGTAGACTATAGTCAGGCACAAACAGGGAACAAGATGGAGAAATAAGGAGGAATTGATGGCTAAACGATGAATTAAGCC
>SNQJ01S0147702.1:0-20241 GCA_010110895.2 Picea sitchensis
CACATGATTTACTTTTGGCATGTATTACTATGTAATTGAAGGGTCAAGTCAAATCTGATTTGATCCCCTTTTTGGATAAGGTTCCCTTTTTGGATAAGGTTACTTTTTGTAAAAAGACAAAAGTACTTTAGGGTTGGTCCACTTGTCACTTTTCCAAAAGTGACAAGTGTCTTGTGACCTAACCCTAAGCCTTCACCTCTCCTTTATAAACAAGAGGGTTGGCATTGTAAAAAGGGAGGATGAATATAGTAACAAAACTCTGCTGAAATTTACAAGACTCTTTGTGTGTGTGTTACTTGTTGAATTTTAGTTGTTGGATGTGTCACTTGTTGGTTAAGGTTTGAGGGGTAGGGGTAAATTCTTGTTATGTTAGCTATCTTAGGGAGGGATTGGTTAGCTAGGTGTTTGTTGTTTCTTCCTTGGGTTTAACCTGCTTACTTTCATCTTCTAACAACTTGGTTTAATTTGTTCAATGTGTTTTAATGCAGATTTTCTAAAGTATTCAATTGTTTTTAGCCTTAGCTAGTGGTTGGGAGTCCTAGGACCCCTTAGGAGAACCCTTAAATAGACCTCTTAGCTGGTTTTCCATACTTGTTTTCTTTCTCTTTTCATTCATGTATATTTCTGTTATGTTTTCTTACCATTAACCTTGCTGTCCCAAACAGGAAAATCAATCATTTTGGTCAATTTCCCCCCACGGGACAGCCATCTTAGTTGGTTGTTATATACTTCTTATGTGTAAATTTATGTTATGTTTATTTCAGTTTTTCCATGCATAAATACTAAAATTTCATTGTTTGCCTGCAAGGATACAATTGGTCACCCACTATGCTTCTCTTAAGCGGTTGGGGACCACCTAGAGACCTGTTTGAGGCAAAGGGGCCAGCAGGGCAGCGAAGAAAAACACACATTTCAATTAGTAAATCCTATCCAATAACTCTCATATACACTTTAATTATCACTTGCACTCACTCCAAAAATTTCTGATACACATACCAATGTTTATATGTTTGATTTGTGTAGGTAGTCTGAATGGTTCACTTGTGAATTCATGTAAAAAATATGATTAATATTTTTGTAGATAACCATCAAACCTTTTATATTTCAAACACTAAATTTCCAATCCCCATACAAGGAGTTAGTTGGGGCTTTCATGCATATGGCAGCTTTGTCATTCGCAAAGAGCCTCAACCCATTCCTTTGGGTTGAATGGTGTAATTGTCATGTTGTAATTATCTAATCTTGCTATATTTTCATTGTATCACTTTTCACTCACTAATTTACAGGTGGCTTCCCCTAAAAGGGGCCATGCAAAATAAGCAAGCTCAATATATGCAAAACGCCGCAAAACAAAAACTTGAAAACAATTCAGGGGTCCGCCCCATACACAGAAAACAAAAAACTTATATTATTTAGATATTTACATATACATATTATCTAGCCATGACATATATGTCACCTATCTATTTACTTGTTTTATGTATACAGTTTTAAATAGATTTCAAATTCAGTAACCAGGAGGCACACTTGTGAAAGCAAGACGTGACCTCGCCACGTGGATGGCCTAGTATTTCATTTTATGCAATTTCAATTTTGTAGGATATTAAGAGTCAAAGATAGGGAGTCTTCATGTAATTTAAATTTCATAGAATAATAAGTGTCAAAGTTAGGGAGTCTTCATCAGGAGCCCTCAAAATTTGTCTAGTTAGTACAAGTTGAGTGGTCTTTCTTTAGTGTTCACGCTACATGCAAGGAGTTGATTAGCTTAGCTTAGTTGGAATACTACTCTGCTTGAGTAAGCTCAACAAAAACCCTCTTTTGGGTCCTGTTCTTCCTTTTCATAGGCATCCTCTCCATCCAAGCAGCTTTTAAGAGACTGAAGTTTTAGTGACAGAGAAGTGGTTAACTGCCTTCCGGGAATCAACTGAGATAAAATTCTTCAACCTAACCACAATGGTCTTTTAGGACTACTCTTCTTATACTGTTTGGCACATTTCTGGGATGTGTTTTCCTGATCGTGATTACCTTTAAAATAGTGTGGTGGCTAAGGCATGTGTTAAAAACAAAAATTGACAAATAAAATATTCTTTAAATTCAACCTTCACCCACCTTTTCACCACTCAGAACCAAATTCTAAAGTTGTGAATAATTTCCTTATCATAGTCAGAATATTTGTTACAGTTGTTCATCCACTTTGTAGTCCACTTTTGATGAACAACCTTCCTGATTACTCGGTCACCCTGGTGTGTATCAAGCCATTCTGGGCTTTCTTCCCTACCTTGAAAGCTTCGAACAACCATGTTTGGTAACAAAGCATTTTAAAATTACTATTGTATTTTACATCTCTTTCATCTGTTTCACACCCTTTGTATTTCAAGGCATCTAATATTGGTTAATTACCCAGATACCAAGACTTGACCACCTGGATAGTTTCCATTGAAGTGAATAGCTCACTGCCCACTTTATTTAGTTCATTGTCCAAAAAAAAAGTGAGCTTATTTTCATACTACTTTCCATAATTTTCAGCCCCCAGGCCATTTAGACCATCCAGGAACCTGAGGGAGGACAAAACCCAGGGTGGATGGTCCTGAGAAAGACTCCTTGTGAGTATTTCACCTCTCTATTTTCCCCTTCATTACCACCTCAAGAAAAGGACCACCTGAGGTGCGGGTAGCCTCTGCCTCGTGCTGAGCTATCAAAGAGGTTGTAATCAGCTTGACAAATGATAGGCCTGGATTCGTCCCCATGCATGTATTTTTTCTTATAAATAAGGTTACAAGCCCCTATGTTCTCTCCCTGCCATAACGGGAAGGTGGCTACAACCAATCCAGCCCTTGCCCTATCCAACCACCTTGAAGTAGAATTAGAAATGATGGAACCACTATCACACCATTACTGTGAGATATACCACTGTAAACTTGGAAAATTAATAAACCTCACCATGCATCAACTATGACAACCTGTACTCTCAACATGCACTGTTCATCATAAACAAGGTGCATCAACCATGCACCCACCATGCACCAAATAACTTAGAATCAACTTTGTACCATAAACAAGTGCATCCAACTATAAAAATTGAATATACCAACCATGTTTCAATTCAATCATCAACTATGATTCATGTACCTAAACATAATCAACTATACAATTTCATGTGTGTGCCAATTATCAATCATTTAATTTACCATTAATAATTTTAACATGTACCTCAACCAAAAGACTCATCAATTTCATCATCCAAATATGATTTTGTAATCCCCAGGGTTATATATTTACTTACAGCTCTAAACCTTCCTTCTTGGAACTTGAACAACAAGACTAGCATTTTCATCAAACGCTTCTTTAGTCTCATGACTATTTTGACATTAGTCAACAACCTTAACTGAAATAATCATAACTATAAAATTATAATGAATAAAGACCAAAACATACACAATGTTCTTCAAGATGTTTTATGCAATTCCTCCAAAACTAGGCATGTGAGAAAAAAAAAAAAAAAAAAAGAGTTGTTAAAAAAAAAAAAAAAAAAAAAAAAAAAAAAAAAATGGCATTACCTTGTCAATTATGGCCATTCTAGAGAGGACATTGTAGAGGCTCCCATGAATAATTGTTGAATCATCTTGAAACCTGGTTACATGCATACTAAAGATGATACAATATAAATAACACATTTCATAGTTTCATTAAAGTTGACTGTTATGAATAATTTATGACATTTTACTCCTGAAACACCTAGAAAGCATCATCAAAAGAATTATCCTCCCTTGAATTTAACTCTCATTTTCTCTACCTCTAAATTATGCTTTATATCCTTTGGTTACCTCATAAACCTATAGATAGTCAATATTCTCAAGTGATCTGAAATGAGAGATCCTTACCTCTTATTTATAATCTCCAAGTAGCTTTCTTTAAAACATCTTCTAGGTCAATACTTTCCTTAATTTTCCTATTTTAGTTAACCCATTTCTAATTCTCCATTAAATTTATTACAAATAATTTATTTTTGTATTCACTTTGAATCATAGTACACTCATAACTTCACTTATTATTATGTATACATTTTAAAAATTTTAAACCACTTTGACTACTTTGACCTTTGGGCTTCTAGATGACATGAGGGACCTCCAACTTCGTAAGGCTAACTTCAAACCATGAGGAGCAGGATGTTCCACATACCAATATAAATGGAATAACATGTACCATCCATATAAATATTATTACCAAAATATATCAAAACTCATACCACATTCATCAAACAAACTTAGTCCACACCAAGTTTAAGGTTCTACTTCATGGCCATAACTCTCAACTGTGAGGAGTTATGTGTGACGCTCCACATACCAATTTAAATGGAATGACAGAACTATCCATATAGGCTAGTTGCATTGAAAAAATCATTGACCTTCATTTCGTATTCAACAATTAAGCATGGGGTTCTCTAACCATACTTCTAAGATAACTCAATCCACAAAGGCTTCTATGAGGATTTCTACCATAAGGGGACAACTTTGGAGTTCATCCATTTGGTATTTTATTATCAACCATAACAAGAAAAAAATGAGTCATCTTTAAATAAAACAAACTTGGGTCCATTACCCAAACCTTTTTACTACTAGAATTCATACTATAATTTCTTCAAGGGTTGACATCAATCACTAAGGGGTTGACATCAATCTACAATATCACTTCAATAGTTGACATCAATGAGCAACCAACAATCCATACCCACCATCCATCAACCTAAGCCAATCAGTTCGACAATCTCCCCTTGGTATTGATGCAGCAACACCAACATTGATGGAAACATTCTAGTCATGATAAAAATTCATGCTTATAATATTTATCAATGTTTCTATCTCCCTTTGACATCAATGAAAAGGGTATCTCCTCTCAGCTTCTATCCTTGATCGAATCCTCCTGGGTTGCTCTCCGTCACGTCTTTGATTTTTCTTTTGCTAGCATAATCCCTCCTGCTACTCTTTCCTCTATATGAATAATATCTCTCCTTTGACAAGCAGGTCACTCAAGTCATATCGCCATTCTTCCTTCTAATAATCACTCTCTTGAAACATGCCTCTATGCTCTTTCTCCAAGCATTTACCTTTGCATCCGACAAATCTCTCCCTTTATCCTATTTATGGTGCTTCCTCCGCTACATCTAATACATAAGATAAGACCAGCATCACTGAGTAGAAATTACCCTAGTCTCGTGAAGGACATCAAGGTCTTCTCGTGGAAGCATTTTGTAAATATGTATGCCACTTTGTTCTTTTGTTCATATTCAAGTCCGATGTTCTTCTCTCTTAACTTGTTCCATTAGAAAGTGATTATTGATTGGAATGTTCTTCGCCTTGGAGTGCACTTCATCGAAGTTTTTGAGATATTGATGACGCTTAGAGCATCACAATAGGATTGGAATGGGCTCATCAGCACTCAACCTCACAAAAGTTCTGCTTTCATCCAAAGAACATGTACAACATATTGTTAAGGTAATATACTATGCCTCTGCTGTAGATAGAGATATTAATGATTGTTTTCTAGCCATGATACTAAACACTCACCCAAGTAGAATGTTTTCCACCGGTGCTTTGTCAATCATCAATGAAACCTGCCCAATCTGCATATTTTTTAGGCAATAAGTGATAGATTTTTCCTTTTGATACCATAATCCAAACTCTTTGTCTTTGGAGATATCTTAAAAACTTCACCGCTAATACATATGATTCCTTTGCTGCCGCATGAAATCATGCCACCGTCTAACCGCCTACATTACATCCTGCCCCAGATGTTGGGCTTCATATAGTATGTTACCAATCATTGACCTATATTTCTCTCGTCTATGGGAATTTGAATCATCATCTTTCTCAACTTGCAACCGGTTTGCATAAGAGTGGTAACTAATTTGCAATATTCCATTCAACCTTTTTAGCATTTCTCTGGTATACTTAGCTTGAGAAATAAAATCTTGGTTTTGACATATATGAAGACACAAAACAAGGATAGTCCTTCCAAGTAATGACATTCAAAATTTACCTTATATATCCTTTGCAAATTTATGGGCTTAACCTATCATTAGTACTTCAAAACAATATCTGTAAACATAAATTTACTAATAAAATATTACCTTGAGTTACCTTATGTAGAGGTTGTTGCCCATTCTTCCTTCATAGTTCGTAGGGATTTTTGTCATCATTATTTTTGAGCATTACTCTGTTTTAAATGACACTGATGTATAATTCTGCATGTGTCCAAAAATATCTGCCAATTTGGAATCCATTAGCACATTGTTAGAGCTTATTTTTGTGTAATTATCATCCATTATGATAATGTTCCTTTGTCTCCAAACCACTTCCCAACCAATATATGAATCCATGCTCTCGTGACACTGAATATGTCTCAGTTCAAACCTACTAAGTGTTCTTATTAATCCATATATGTCCATATCGCCCAAGAATCTATTTGCACAACTATCCATAATGCTAACCCATTTATCACTATGCTATCATGAAGTATTGATTAATCTATCAAATTACTCTTATGTTAACCTGATACCAATCTTATCTTTCAACCATGTTACTCAAGGATGGTTCTTGTTCCATTACAATATCGCATAGACTCCTCTCATTCATATTACTTGGGGAGTCTCTCAGTTTGGATGTCTCTGTAATAGTTCACTGATGTGTATTCATCATCATCTTCATTGATAGATTCATCATCATCTTCATTGGTAGATTCATTATCTCTCTCTGATCTCTGACTTCTTCCTTTCTATCCATGGATTCATCTCTCACTGCCACAATCTCAAAAGTAAAATCTCGAACATAGTTCTTCTTATTTGTTCCGCCCTTCCCTTTCTTTCTCAAGATTTCAAACCTTTCTATTATCTGGGAGATCTTCCTTTTTCTCTCAGAGAATTTTCTTCACCCCATTTTGTTTCCAATATTGTGATCTTTGGTACCAGGTCTTTGTTCACCCTATTCATTTTTTTCTTATCCATACATTCTTATATCCTGACGCAAGATTCTCTTCATGAAATTATCGCATCATGCTTCTACAATCACTAGGTTATGTGTCCATAGTTATGAAAATTTGTAACACTCCAATGTTACGTATACCACATAGAAACTTCTTGCTTTGACATTTATTTTATAATCCTTTGCACTGTGTGCAAACTCTTTTATGTCCAAATTTAGTACAATAAAAACAGCTACTATAAAACAAATTTGCATACCTGGGAGTGAACGATATTCTTCAATAATACCATCCATGTTCAAGACATAAATAAGACTCAATCATGATCATGATTGAAGCTTTGTTTGTGGCTTGAACATGGATGGTATTCTTGATATGTATCTTCAATAGTTTTCTAGATTCTAGTTGACCATGATTCCTTCCTCCTCGAGTACTTATGCATAACTCTTTCTATTTTTATTCATTATTTTTTTCTAGCAACCTAGAGTTCTTCTCTTCATTCTCTATAACTCCATGGATGTTTCTATCTCTTAAACGTTTTGTTATTTGACAATTTTAATTTCTCAATGTCACAACTTATTCTTCAAGCTTCTCAACCTATTCTTCTTTCTTTTCATTTCCGAGACTTGTATGACTTTTGTTCTTTTCTCTCTTCAAGATGAATTTTAATGTGATTATTTCTTCTTCAAGTCTCTTTCTCTTCTTGACCAAACTCACCAAGTCGTGGTTTAGATCAAGTAGTTCTTCCTTTTAAGATGATCTCACAATAAGATTCTTTTGATTCCTTCTTCTTCTTCCTCTCTCGTGTTGCCAAGTATGTTGGCTTCCAAATTCCTGCTTTTGATATTCAAGATTTTCAATCTTTCCGCTTCTTCTAGCTGGAAGTTCCCAAGTTCTTGATGACCAAGGGGCTTCTTCAAAATGTGAATCACTTTCCTTTTGTTCTTACCAATTTTCTTGAGTGAATTATTTTCTTCTATCTCTTTCTTTAGTTGATCTAAAGAACTAATCAATTATTCTTCATAATTGTCTTCCTCTTTTCAATTAGTTTTTCATTCATTTCTTTCATGACATTCTATTTCAAGATGTCCATGTTTTTCACAATTAAACAAAAACAACATACCTCCTCAAGTGATTATGTACTCTTTTCATCTTTTGAATCTGCTTGACAAGGTGAACATAATTCTTCTTGATTTGTATCTACATCTTCTTTGACATTTTTTGAAACTGTGATGGGTGAAGAATATATGTCATGTAACTTATCCCAAATTTCGTTGGTCGAAGGAACATTTACCAACCTTTTCTCACTGGATTAGGTAATCCTTCCATGATGAAATCATTGTTATTTTGTTATTCTTCAATTCCTTCTTGGTTGTAGTATTTTCCCTTTTAACTATCATATCCTGTAACAACTGATATCCAAATATAATGTCCCTATGCCTGTAAAACTAATTTCGTCCTTATGCTCCACATCTCATACTTAAAACCATTCTCACCATTAAACATTGGTACTCCATTCTCAGAATAATCCATGATCTCCTTCCAGTGGTTAAAAAGTTTCCTAAAGGAATTGGCTCTGATACCAATTGTTGGATTACTAAGAGGGGGGTGAATCAATAATAGAGAAATTGAATCATTTTTAACCATATAATCCAAGTGCTATATCAATGTATCATTATCATCCAATAACTGTAGAGTAAATAAGCAATGAACAAATGAACAATCATACACATGCATAGTACACCAGTGTTTTACGTGGAAACCCAAAGCGGGAGAAAACCACATAATGTTTTTTCTTATATGTCTTGAATAATTATAGTCATTGAAAGCACCAACTTCCTTTGTTTTCTAGCTGCAACTGGAAGGAGCCTCCAACCCCCTAGTTTCTCAGGCTACAACCTAAGGGAAGCTCCAACTCCCCAATTCTCTGGCTACAACCAGAAGGAGGCTACAACCCCCTATATTCTCTGGCTACAACCACCTGTCCTTTCCCCGTCCAACTGCGTTGAAGTAGAAGTAGAATGATGGAACCATTGTCACACTATCACTGTGAGATATACCACTGTAAACTTGTACCAATAAACCTAAACCATGCATCAACCTGTATTGCAACCTGTAATCAACTTGTACCATAAACAAGTGCATCAATCATGCACCAACCTATACCAAACAACTTGTAATCAACATGTACCATAAACAAGGACATCCAACCATGTACCAAGAATGTACCAATCATGTGTCAACTACTCATCAAATATGACTCATTAATATGTACCAACATCATCAACTATACACCTCATGTATGTGCCAACTCATCAACTACTTGTCTCAAACATGTACCCAACATGTACCTCCACCAAAAGCCTTTGTTGGCACAGGAGAAGACCTAGGGTTCAAATCTAACAATGCACCAACAAGCCCTAACTACTAGCCCTTTCAGCAACACCTGCAGAGCAGATGCAGTCTCACCCGAAGTAGCAATAGGGGGTTGTAGGAAACAAGTGTCTACAACCATAGGAAATGCAAGTGGATTCAAAGGAAAAACACACAACAACCTAGTTATTATTTATCTCCTTTAAGCCTACTGTGCATACTATATCTCATATCTAATACAATGATGTAATAAAAAAATCTCAGAAAGCAAAAGATCACAACATCAATCATGCAGAACAACAAGATATACGTAGTTAACCCTCTCCCTAGGGATACATCCACAGAACTGTGTTTAACTTTCATATCTCTCTCTCTTTCTCTTATTTTCTCCCCTCTTTGCTCACCCAGTTGCATGGTTGATCTTCACACTCAACTTAAGATCTTACAATACAGACTCTCTCTTGACACAATATATCCCTTACGCAACAATACTCAGTCTCTTAACCCACAATGACAAACTCAGAACCAACAATGAACAACCAAACCATCCCAAGTCTTGTAGACCTTTATTTATACATTACAATGACAAACATATAGGTTTTAAAACCCTAGATCCCAACACACTAGTCCTTTAAACCCTAGGTCAACTTGACCTATGTTTTCAGGGCTTCGCCAGCCTGTATTTCCTTCTTTCCCGTGAGGTGCTCCAAAGCACTCGTTGCTGTATTTTTCCTCTTGTTGGGTTGTCCATGATCCTTCTTCCTTGATGATATGTATTCCTCGATCTTCTCATCCAACAACTCATTTTCCCTTACTTCTCTCCTTCTTTTCCACTTCTTTGACCACTTCGACCCAATCTCAATCAATGTGCTTTCGACGCAGTTCATACTTCACCTTTCTTCCTTAATCTTCGCTTTCTTCCATAACCAAGGGCCAACATACTTCATCAATTTCATCATCCAAATATGATTTGTAACTCTATAATAGACCTGGTGTATATGATCACATGCCTGCAAACCTTCCTTAACTTTAACAACAAGAGACTAGCATTTTCGTCAAACTTTTCTTGATTCTCACATGACTATTTTTTGATTACTCAACCCTAACTTGAAATAATCATAACTATGTACCTGTAATGAATAAATATCTGAAACTGATACAAAATTTTATTCAGTGTGTTTTATGCAATTCCTCCAAGTTTCACTACTTGGAACCTCTCATAAAAGGAGTTATTGCAAAAATGGCATACCTTGTTGAATTATGGCTTATTCTAGAGAGAGACCTTGTAGAGTGTGCCCTACATGGAATATTTTTTGAATCGATCTGAAACTATTACACAACATACTAAATACTTTACTCTAACCAACACATTTGGTATTTCTAAATTTGGATCTGTTATGAAGAAGTTATGACATTTTTACCTAAAACACCTTAGAAAGCATCATCAAAAGAATTTATCCTCCCTTGAATTCTGGCCTTCTTTTCTTCACCTTCTCTCTAAAATTAGACTTAGATATCCTTTGGTTACCTTAGACACCTATAGATATTAAATATTCTCAAGGTCAATCCGCAAAGCGTCTTCCCATGAGGGATTTCACCATAAGAGGACCACTTTGGAGTTCATCCATTTGTACTTATTATCAACCATGACAAGATAATAATGAGTCATCTTTAAATCAAACAAACTTGGGTCCATTACCCAAACCTTTGTGCTATCGGAATTCGCTACCAGACTTTCTCCAAGGGTTGACATCAATCACTAAGGGTTGAAATCAATCTACAATATCACTCTCCAATAGTTGACATCAATGACAACCAACAATCCATACCAACTATACATCAACCTAAGCCAACTGTATGACAGTCCCTCACTGTCAAAGGATTAAAATAATGTTGCAAGTCAACCATCTACACAAGGCAAGGGAAGTTTCAAAATAACAAAGTAAGGAAGACATCAAGAAGCCATATTTACACCTCAAAGAAAAGATACACCTTCAATATGGACACCAAAGCAAAGGTATGAAAATGTTTTTCATGGTCAATGTTACTCATGTAGTGAATATGGTCACAAATCTTTGGAATGGAGATATTATGCAAGGAAAGATAGTGAAATATTTCATAACACCCTAAGGTGTTGGAGATGTAATCAAGTAGGATATATTGTTGCTCATTGTCACACCATGATATGCTACAGCTGTAGTGGATTTGGCCACAAATCCAAAGATTTCTAGAACACATGAAGAAATTCCATGATGAGGACTTCATATAGCATGACTAGAAGAAGGCATGAAGTTAGAAAGGAAGACCCTTTTGAAAAAATGGAAGCTTAGAGCTCAAGTTCTGAGAAGCATGGACACCTTCAGAAGTGGGTAAAGAAGACTAAACAACCATAGAAGAATGGCAGCCTTAAGGGAAGCTCAAGATTGTCATCTTTAGAAGCATACGCGAGTTACAATGGTAACAATCACGTACATATGTGAGCTGACCTATGAATAGGTCATGTACATACGCGAGTTGTCTATGCAGTAGGCCGCGTATCTGTGGTAAAGAGCCTTGGGAAAAAGGTTGTGCACATGAGTTGCAACATGGTATGATGGTATAAATCTATGTTGTAGGTTCTGACATGGTTTGTTGTAGGTTTTCATGATTACATATTGGCATACAGAATTGATGCATGTATGGTGATGACATATGATTGAGTATTGAAAGACTATATTGGATGCATGGTACTAAACCTAGAGTGTGGATTGAGACACTTTTCTGTTGAGAAATAATGTTGGTTGTGACAATGAAGTTATGGAACTTTGGTTATGAGATATATCATGATGATTCTAGATAGAGATGTCATCATTCTATTAAGGCACACTTCTAGTACATATTGGATGCTTAGTATTTGATGTAGTGAATGGAGATTGAGATTAATCTGTTGGGGTGCATGGCTGGTACATATTTGAGTTTCATTGATATATCTTATGATGTATTATTGGAAGCATATTTGTTGGATATCTTGGTGCATGAATTTAGCATATGGATGAGCTACATATTTGGACATGTAATTGATGAGTTGATGAAATGGTCATGTTGTACACCATTGATGAGTTATAACATGATCTATAGTTGATACACATTTGGTACATTGTTAGAGGCACCTACTAGTAGTATGATTGTCACATGTTTTATGGTGGATATGGAATACATGCATGAGGACACATATTGATTGTAGTTCATCTTGTTTTGGTATTGGTGCATGGTTGATGCACTTGCTTTCTACAAGTGGTGATACATGTTTGGTGCACTTGTTGATGTATGGATCATATAGTTGAGACACTTCATTGATTAAAATATATGATTGTGGCACTTGGTTCTTGGTAGAGGCATATCATGAGTGATATGACTCTTGTTTGAGGCACATGGTTGGCATGTTGGTAGAGGCATATTGTAATACCCCTAGGACGAACCAAATTGTAAATGTAAAATGAAAATGTACTTAAGATGGTGAAATGTTTGATATCATTTTTGTGTATTCACATTTCATGGCATAGTGTTTGCATGTACTGCATAGTAAAATGATGAAGTCTGCACATTCTCGGATACCGTGCTAATAACTTAAGTGCATGCGATTTTGAGGCCAGGGAGGCTTTGTGTATATGTTGTGTTCTATAGGCTGGTGAACCAGTTATTATAAGCTAGGAGGCTTATGTTTGTATTAGGCCAAAGAGCCTAGATGCTAAAGGTGGGTGCGCCTATTTTTTATTGTGTCTCACCATTAATATAAAATACATCGTTGCGCGTAGACCGACCACGATAAAATAGTATGGGGGACTAAACTCCACTAGTTAGGGAAAGTGGGGGGGCCTAAAAGTTAAGGAAAGGGGCTAATCTAGGGAGCTTAAGTCAAAAAGGAATATTATATTAATATTTCTTAAGTATAAAGTATGGATAATTATTTTATCCTAAGTTCTAAAGATGGGGACAAGTGGGCCAAAGTAGCTCCCAACATAACAAGTGTCAAGTTGGGGACATGCATATATATAGTTTGGACTTAGTTCATTTTCCCATTCCTTCCATCATTCAATAATCCATTTAAATCATTCCATGACCATTCACTCACTCAGTCAGTTGTCCTTCATACCTTCCTATCACTGTACCTGAACCTGTATCCATATCCATACCTGTTTGTGTCGCTGGTTAGCTTAGGAGCTAGACTGAAGAGGTGGGTTTTCAGGCACATGAGAAAACTCTCAAGGTGAGAGAATTGATGGGAATTGATTTCCTGAAGGTGCTAAACTGTAGCTACAGGGCTCTGAGACTTCCTGTCTAGCTTATTTCTGAAGCCCAGAAAGGAAGTGGGGCAGTCGAAGGACTTTTGATTAGATAAGGGGCACACTTCCTAGGCTGGGACAGGCATGTGGGGAATGAGGTATTGTAGGTTGTTAGTTTGAGTTGGCACCTATGACAAAGTCTTTTTTGTTGTCTATGATCCATTAGCCTGGTTAGGAATCCCTTTACCTAGGTGGAGTTTATTCCCAGATCGAGGGTGACCCACTGTTGAGAGTGATGAGCAGTGTGGTCTAAGGTTGGGAGGTTCGTGGAAGGTTTGCACGCAGTTGATGATATTCTTAACAAGATAAGTGTCAATTGTGTGATAAATTTACATGCTGCATTATTATTTACGTGTTTATTTTTATGGCTTTATCCTATGTGTGGTTATAACTATCTTTATATTTATGGTTATTTATTGTATATGTTTATTGTTATTTCAGTATGAATCCATGCACTTACAGAATGGATTTCTATGTTTACATTTTATATATAAAGTTCCGCAAGAGTTCTTTGTGTATATGTTTTGATTTCATGCAGTTCGAAAAATTTATGTGGCATAGCTCAGTTGGATGATGAGTATGTTACAATATGTTGAGCAGAGAATAAAAGCATTTTTATGAAGTAGCATGGCTCAACATGGGTGGCCAGGGATGTTACACATATGGTTGATGCACTCCATTGACGATATCTTATGGAATATGATATGGTATTGATGTACATGATTGATGTTCATGGGTATTGTGCATGGTTGGCACAGGATGTACTTGATTGATGTTTTGTTCATGATTCATTATTTCATTATTGACATATCATTTGCTTCATGATGTATGGTATGGCACAAGTTTGATGCATGGACAAGTCTAAGGATCGTCATAGAAATGGAGGTTGATCTATGTTCCAGTTGAGAAGTAGCACTTGCAGCATAAACATATTGCAATGGTAGCATATTGTTCATTTTGCAGAGAAGATAGGGGGAGACATACCCATAGGGGGATTCATTCTTATTCCCATAATTATAGGAGGAGATATTTATTAGATACAAAAGATAAATGCAGAGGAGACCTATACTTGGAGAAGAGCCACCTGAGGCATAGTTCCTGAGGGAGCGATGGTAATAGGAGAAGCATGAGCTATATATCTTCATCATTACATCCCGAGTGATATTCCTTGTTGTTAAAATGGGGAGATATTAGGAGATCCAAAGGCATTTGAACAGGACCCGGACCCAAGGAGAGATCGAATGGTCATGGGGAGCATTACCATAGGGGGAGCGACCCTTTTCCATTGATGTCAAAGGGAAGATATAGTCACATTAATGTGATTGAGATGAATATTGATGTAGAGAAATTCCTTGTCTACATGTTGACATCAATGATTGGTGTGCTAACATCAATGTTTGTGTTGCCATCAATGCCAAAGGGGATATTGTTGTTGGATAATGTTGTCATTGATGCCAAAGAGGGATATTGTTGGATCATGTTGTCATTCCAAAAGGATTTATTGATTGATTTCAAAGATTGATTTCAAAGAGTTGATTAATTACAAAGGATTGATTGATTGATGTCAAAAGAACAATGTCTTATATTCCAAAGGATTGATATCAAAGTTCAAAGGTTTGATATAAAAGGATTTATGTCAAAGGAACAATGTCTTATCATATCATATTGATATAATATGTATTTTTCCTTGATGTGAATGGATTGATCTAAAGTGGAATCATAGTCATATGATGTCGTATGCATAGATGAAGATGGATCAATGAGTTGTCATTGATATATGATGCATAGATGAATATGGTCGATGTGGTGCACTTATTTGGATTGATGTAAGATAACTCCCTTATTGTGTCTTGATAAGAAGTACAAATGGATGAACTCAAAGTGGTTCCCTTATGGTGTTGAAATCCCTCATGGGAAGGCGCTTTTACAGTTGATTTATCTTAGAAGTATGGTTATAGAAACCATACTTAGCGTGGAATAATGAGATGAAGATCAATGAATTTTTTAGTGAAACTATCCTATATGGATGCTTGTCATGCCATTTCCAGTGGTATGTGGAATGTCACATAAATCCTTGCGGTTTGAGATTTATGGCCTTGAAGTTGGATGATCCTCATACATTGGCTTGAAACCCCAAAAGTCAAAGAAGTCAAAGTGCTTGCAAAGAAAGAAAGTGTTAAAAGTGGAGTGACAAATTCAGAGGATTATTTAAATAATGAAGTGAAGTGACAAATTCAAGGAGAATATTTAAATAATAAAAGTAAATGGAGAAATTTCTAATTATGGAAAGTAATTATGAGAAGTCTAACCTAAAATGAGAAAATGGGTTAAGAGGTCAAGTGGATATTGGATACATGGACAAGTGGCAAATTGGGCAAAGTTGGACATAGGTATTTATGTGGACAAAGTGGCTATGTGGAAAAAGTGTGGAAGATGCTTCCCTCAAGGAAGCTACTTGGAGACTAAAATAAGAGCAAGGGTCTCTTGTGAAAAATATCTCTTGAGAATATATTAAAGATCTATTATGAGAGGGAGGAGTCTAGAGGATCCTCATGGACACATCAAAGTTTCTGTATGTCTGAGATATCGACGGTGAAAATTTTAGAAGTTTAGAAACCCTAGTTTCTGAAGAAGCACACTAGCAACAGTGGGCCAGAGAGCATACATAAACGGGTTGTAGTGAGCCCGAGTCATTACTGCCTTGCTTGAGGATAAAGAAAGAATGAGAGAGGAAGTATAGTTGGAGGAAATCATGAAGACTTGAGTGTGAGTTGATGCCAATTTATTGAAGTCTGAAGCAGGTTATAGATCTACAATTTTGTGAGCTCGGATCTGCCATAGAAATTTTGGTGTGGTTACATAGTTGTCTTGATGGATCGCATTGCTTATTTTATATGGTGAGTGCTTAAGAAATTCTTGGTATGGATGTTTTGATATGGTTATGTTGTTTGATTGATAGATTGGGAAGCACTCTTGTGGTTCAATACTGATATGATTTCCATATTATATTGGTTTCTTATACATGATTAAGTGACATTCACTTATTGTATTGTTTAGGAGCATGAGTAAGTTGTTGTTGGAAAACATAGATGTGTTGTGATTGGTTATAGTTCAAAAGATTAGACATTGAAAGACAAAAGTGAATGTGACCAAAGGTTGTAATGGATATGAGTTCTTCATTGAGAGAAAACCCTAGTTACTCGAGAAGTTATATCACGAGAATGTGATACTGAGACGGGCGTACATCGTGGAGTTGTACTTTTGGTAGGGTGCATACATACGCTTGCTACACTACTGACAGGTCATGTACACATTGACAAATTGGTATCATTGAGGATTGATTCCTCTTCTCGATTGGTGTTGAGTTTTTGTAAGTTGAGTCTTGCATTTTAGATCTAGTGCTCTTGTAGGTTGTAACTCTATTAGAGTTGTTGTTGATAGCAAGAGTTATGGTACAAGTAATAAAAAGAAAATTGTACATACATCTTGTATTATTTGTGTTCCTTTTTGGTGATGATTTATTGGTGATATATGTTTCTTATATACGTCGTTGATGTATGTTCACATTTAACTAGTTATAAATGACAACAATAAGTAATGATTAAATGGTGATTGTTAACTAAGGAGTTTTGTGAGAAAGAAAGTTGAAATAGAGCCCTACCGATTCACCTCTTAGTGGTGGTTAGTGTGTCCCAAAGCATTGTACATTAGTATCTAATATGTCCTAGTTTTCAAGACCCATTTTAATTATCCTTAATTATTTTGAAGTGTTGATATTTATATTTTTTACTCACTAGTTCACTATTAGTTAACTGGAGCTAGTTATGTTTTAGACTTTCCATTTTTAGACCATCACTATTATGCATGCATTCCTAAGAATACCTTACTGGTTGTTCTCTTTTCTTATTTATGGAATGTTCTACCCTATGAGTGTATCGCTGATTCATTGTATCATTCAATCATTGATTGACCTCATTGGAGTAGTGTGAATAGATTAATTATCATTCTTCCATATTGAATCTCTCATCCTTTTTCTTGATAAGCGTTGTTTGTATCTTATTTATCTAGGTATCATGTGTAGGTTTCCATGAAACATTGTGACATATTTGTGGCCAAAATTATGGCATTTATGAGCCTTCCCATATTGCCTCGAAAGTAACATATTCTTCCTGGCATGATGGCCCTCTTAAGATAGAGAAGCCCACTTTTTATGCATCGCTTCACCCCCTGAAGGGATTTCTTAGACATATGACACATAATCCTAACATGAGGGATGCCCACAATTACAATATTGTGGAAGACTTGGCCCATGCACCTTGAACCATGTCAAATCTTGTGTTACAAGGGAAAAAATCTCTAGCCAAGGGTAAACCACAACAGAATAGGTATGATATAGAATTAATTCCAATTCCAACATATGCTATATGAACTAATGTGAAATACAAGAAATAGGCCTACCTCGATCCAACGTTGATGTTCCACCCCGTTGAGCACTTTGACCCAAGAAAGCTTTATATACCCTACAATGAGTTCTTAACAAACGAGCATAGCAAGTATATAGTGATTATATAGAAGGGATTATCACATCAGGATAGCATAATCCATTAATAAACATTACAAAACACACCCATGGATAATAATATCATATATTTGCAAGATACCAATAGGATGAGAAAGGGAGTATTTTCTATTAATAATTGATCCCGATTAGAAGTGTCAACATTCACAGGACTTCGTGTCGGCATGGTTCGGAACTGATAAACTAATTTCCTTCCAGCTGGGTCTCCACCCTTCAATCCTCCATAAAGGAGAGCAAGCTCATGAGAAAGAGGCGAAGAGGTCCTCTCAACAATAAAGAAATAGCTTAGGGGATGAAAACTATGTTCAGAATTGAGGGACAAAGGGATACATACTCAATATAGTAATTCCTCCAGTGTAAATTTTCTCTCAAATTTGAATGTTTTCTCTCTCTTTTACATAGTTCAAAATTATTCTCTTATAGCCTCTAGAATGCAATGAGGAAGGGACAGTGAACATTCTAGTATATGGAAGACCAAGGATCAGAGATCTTCTATCATGACATGGAAACTCAACCTCATTTTGTATTTTTGGTACAAATCCCGATATACACACGAGAGCTCTAATGGATCAACAAGCATATATGCATATTGCATAGCAGTTAGGGAGGATATATGTGGAAAAATGTATTTTTAGCTACGGATTCATCAAAAAAGGGATGAAAAGTGCATAGGGAAATGGAAAAATGCCCTGCGTACAGATAAAAGTAATTAGGAGCAAATATTGCTATAATAGATTCCCCTATTGTGAGATCAGATGAGTATGCAATGGCCAAGAAATACATTATAAATAACCATAAGTGGAGTGGTAGAGAACCATCACGGATGAATTTTCGTTAACACATTATGCTTGCTTTTGCATACATGGCTGCCAAGAATACAATGCGGATCCATGTGGAAAATATACCAAACAAGCGTTCATGGCCATGAATAGGAAAATACAAATCTTGGTTATATGCCAAAGCTATCATAGTCCGCGAGAACAAGGCCTAGTGAAACTAGCCTCAAAAATCAATCTGAAGATATGTGTATACCATGGAGTACAATCGATCTCCCATGATCATTGAAGTCAAATAGATACTGGTCAAATGAAATGGAAGTCATGGCCATGAATAGGAAAATACAAATGCGGTTATATGCCAAAAGCTATCATAGTCACGAACAAGGCCTAGTGAAACCAGTCTCAAAAATCAATCTGAAGATATGTGTATACCATGGAGTACAATCTGATCTCCCATGATCACTGAAGTCAAATAGGTACTGGTCCAATGAAATGGAAGCAACAACTCAGGAAATATACGGCCACATAGTGATGTATTCAAGTCTTCTACACTATCCACCAATGGTGCAAGTCTACATCATGTGAATAAATGAGTTGATATCGAACACAGTGAGACATTTTTGATTAATAGTTATTAAAGTATATCGTTAACAAACGCGAGATGACCTACCGATAATGAAAGTAGGTAGCATGGCACCGAGTACATCTCTACAAATGTGAACAAAGGAGTTGGTGTCGAACACTTGAGAGATCCATTGATCAAGAGACATTGATGTATTCCCATCTGTCAATGGCGAGAGAGCCTACCACTAATGACTGCAAGCCTCAAGGTACTCATAAAACTCTAGGTCCCATATCTAGAATAAATGAGATGAAGCCGATGGAAAGAGACTCATTGAAAGGAGAGAATTGAGGCATCTCTCATCAATCATCATGAGGAACAAAGAAAGAAATTCATGATTTGGTGAAGATCAGATGAAGAACATGTTCATGAACCAACGACCCTGTGTGTCTTTTGCATGTGCCAAATGCAAGTGGTACATGAAAAGGACCCTCTGAATAACATCCAATGATGAAGCACCATTGACAAAGGTGAGGAAACCATCAATAAGGCTAATGGCATCCAAGGCACTGTATGAATCCCAAAGTGTGAATAGATGTCTTGATGTCGAACACAAGGGAAACCACCCAGTCAATGATCAATGATGAAATG
>SNQJ01S0147702.1:27596-43956 GCA_010110895.2 Picea sitchensis
ATATATATCTCAAATATGTGTGAGCTTTGTAATGTGTAGGAATATGAGAAGGATTAATTCAAAAGGACTTCTCGAATACGTCCTCCACCATTTCAAGATTTGAGGAGATAATTCAATCCCATTCCAAGGAGAATATCATGGAGATTTGGTTGGAATATCTTATCCAAGATATATGAGAGATATGTGTGAGGATTTGAAGGGATTACATTTTGTAATAATGGGAAATAGGTTGAGAGAAAAGTGGATCTGTAATAATGAGATGGTTATCTTATCTTCAAGGCTCTCATGTATAAAAGAGAGTGCTCTCTCTTCATGAGAATTCAATTAGGATTCAATTAGAGTATTCAGTTAGATTATGTAATTAGAATCATAGTAGTCATTAGGATTCGAAAGAGAAAGGGATTCTTAGCTTTGATTCATGGATTTGGTTTTCATGCTTTCATTATTCTTTTATAAAGATTGATTTGATTATTATAATATAAGATTGCTTCATTGGTCAGATCTCACATATGTTGTTGTGTCATTCAAACATTCACATGTTGTACTTTATTTTCCTTCATGTAGTTCTCCATTTCTAGATTAATTCCATTTATGCAATTTCCCATTCTTAGAGTAATTTCATTTACGCAACTAGATTAATTCAATTCCAAGTCATGTGTTAGATTAATGATTCTATTTCAGTCATGTGTTAGATTAATGATTCAATTTACGTCGTAGCTTAAACATTAGATTAGATTAGTTCTTCTTCAAACTTGCATATACTTTGCATGTGCTTCATCAGTTTACGAACCCTGGGTTGACAAATTAGATAGTTGGGCAAGTACTACAACTCAATTAATACAAAATTATTTTGGCCCAATATAATGACTGTCATTCCCTTGTCACGATTGTTGTTCCTTTTGCTATTCATTTGAATGGAACAATTGTTGTTCCTTTTGTTATGATTGTTGTCCCTTTGTAGGGGTTGCATCTCTGGAGGATAGATATTGAAAAAGGAAGGTAAGAACCTACGTAGACAACAAGTAAAACGCTTGTTCTAGTGCCTACCTTTGGATGATGCATAGAGGTTATATTTTAGGACATCTTTAGAGCCCAACAATACTCAGCTAGGGTCAGAGATATTTTTGTGGATTTATTCGTATTTGGGGATCTTGCTAGTATCCATACCTCTATGAGAGGTGGTACTTTCAAGGTTTCGGGCTTTGCTACCCCGCCCATATAGTAATATAGTCTTAGGACTGTTTGTTTGTGCATCGGTTATATAGTGATTGATTAGTTGCTTGACTTAGGTTTCTCATAGGTTACTTGTAGGGGTTATTCTGCTTGTATCCTGGGTCGGATAGGGGTTGGACAACACACAATCTTTATGGAAGATTACCTCTTCGGGGGGATCTGACCGACTGGTTGTTAAGCCTACAAGGGCCCTTATAAATGATTTTGTTACCTCCAAACTTTAGTAGGGAGTCTCAGGTCCCTCCTGGACGAGGAATACCTTCTTTAGCGAGGGAGGCCACTCAGCCACTTTAGCCCGTTTGCATGCATATTGGTCATTTGACTTTTTGGTATGATCTTTGATTACTAGTTGGCCCTAGGAATCTGGTTTTTGGTTTCATTATCATGGATAGCAGAGTGCCTTTTACTCCTCCATTCACCGCTACCCCCCCCCATGATGCCTCCTCATTTCATGGGGGTAGACCCTTCTGTTTTTTACAATGGTATGCATGATTACAACGCTCAATTCACACCTTGGGTCTCTAGTCATTTTTCTGTTGATATGCCTTCCCACGTGCAACCCTCTCCCTAGTCTACTTATATGAATCCTAGCATTGGAACCGGGGGCACCATCACTCCCATGCCCACTTCTTCGTTTGATATGAGTCGTGTTCCCATGGGAGGTTGGAACCTTCCACCTTATGGATCCAATCCTAGCTATCCTCTTTCAGGATATAGTGCTCATATGGGTGCTTATTACACCCTGCCCATGTATCTTTCATCTGCCATGTCAGTCCCTTTAAACACTTTTTCTGCACCAGGTCCTCAAGTACCCCCAGGTCTTCCATATGGGGAGAATCAATTTTATAATTTGGGCTACCCTCCTTATGGTACACCCTCACAAGGGGGAAACATATATCCTCACTCGAATAATTCTTATCCTACCTCAGTATCTTTATAGACCTCAGTGATGATGCCCGTCTAGACCTCTTCAGACCACCTTGGCATAAACCACCATGTTTCTAGGCCAGGACAGGGAGTATACTAGGATCCTTTCTGGCCTACAATGTTTCAGAATCAATCTTTTCTGGGACCTTGGAATCAAACACCGCAATCTATCGCTATCCCAACTACTGTAAGCCACACTAGTGCACCATCGCCCACCTCTACTATTCATGTTGGAGATGAGTCAACACTTTCTACAAATCATGTTGACAACTCACTTCCAACCTCTGCCAATTCTGTTAGGGGCACCATCCTTTTCACCCTGTATCATAGTCGTGTCATGTCTTCGACTCCTATTCATCATACACGAGATGAATCTCTTTCCTCGGCCAGTCCCATCGAGAAACCTAAACGTCTCGGACATAAGCCTAAATTCCTTTGCAGGACTTGTGAAGGAAGCCATCTTACTCGCTTGTGCCCAGTGACTGTTGGGATACTAGAGGCATGGGGCTCACTCAAAATCCCTTTGGACTCTGAGACACCCATGGTTCCTCCTCACACCACTTCGCCTTTACTGATCTTAGTGGTCTCACCGCCGAGATTTTCCTCTAACCTCACCCCCTCCACGGAGGGTGAAGCATCTCATGCCCCCGTTACCATTCATCCTCTTCAACCTATAATTGAAGAAGTGACCACGATGATGCCATTTATGGTCAAACTGAATCTCCCTAAAAAGAGTGATGCACCCTCCAGTCACATCATCAACTTTCCAAGTCTTCCCCCTTATGAACAAGAGAGATTCATTCTTCCTTCGAATACTCTCTCTCCGAGTTCTGATGAGTTCCCCTTCGACTGGGACGACCTGACAGGACATCCCATACCCCCACCTATGTTTGTTCCACTAAGAGACATTATTCAAACCATAACATATACTATGTACTCCGCTATCAATTTCTCCTCCTTGACTTGGAGAGCTTTGGCCTTTCCCAATCTTTTGTCATATATTCGCAGGATACTGACTTTTGACCGAAGGTCAAGATGGGAACCTTGGCCTCCCCCTTTACATGTTGATTAGAACTAAAAATGAGTCTTAGTTAAGCTCTTTTCCGACTCGTTATTAAAAATTGAAAATAACTCTGAGTGATTTGTCCCTTTCACACTCGTTAAAATTGGATTTGAAAGATCATGAGTCTTAGTTAATCTCTTTTTCGACTCGATATAAAAAATGGAAAAGATCGCCAAGTGAACTTGTCTTTTTCACACTCGTAAATTGGATTTGAAAAGGCGTCTATTTGGCACAAGTTTACCCCTTTTTCACACCAAGTAGACTAAAATATATAAAAAAGGACTTTTTTTGCATTAAATTGTGATTGCATCTCATGCCCTTGCTTGCAGTATTGAGCCTTTAGCTGGTTCTCGCTTTTCATTATAAACCATGGCCCAAGTAGTTTTCATCCTCAACCAAGCAGAACCTTGTTTATATCCTTCACAATTTGACACCCTATACCCTGGAGGGAACATCACCCCGAGTGTCCATATCCCGCATGCATTTCCTTGCATTGAGCATAGGTATGTTCCACTATTGGAACTAGTTTTTCTTACTTGCAACACTCGTTCCCTCCTCTGTATCATAGCATTCACTTGTTATGAAAAAAAAAAAAGACGGGTGGGAAGGGAGTACTATATTGTAATTGGCAGAAGTCATGTCGCCTTTGAATAAAGCACAAAGTTATTGAGTCCTTGCATCATCATAATTTTGGGTTTAGCATGGCCTTAGGAAGTTGATCTCATTACATAATTTTCTCTACCGACTGTTTAATCTTCTAGTCACTATAGAGAACATTATGGATGCCTCCTACATCTAGTTGTCACATCATTAAGTCTATGCTGTCGGAGTCCATCATATGTCTCATGCTCTTTTTCAAAGGAATTTTATCGACCTGTGTTGGCCACTCCTCAGAAATATTGACTTTGCATGTCGACCATACCTTTAGTTTGTCTTAGAATCACATGATACTTTGGTCTTATGATGCACCCTGGCCCTAATTTCATCATTGGTAGGTCACCTTGAACCTAGTAATCGACATTTCATCATGGGTAATTGACTGGGTGGTTTCCCTTGTGTTCGACAACAAGACATCTATTCACACTTTGGGATTCGTTTAGTGTCTTGGATTCCATTAGCCTTATTGGTGGTTTCCTCACCTTTGTCAGCAGTTTTCATCGTTGGTTGTTATTCAGAGGGTATTTTTCATGTACCGCTTGCATTTGGCACACGCGAAAGATGCACAGGGTCATTGGTTCGTGAACATGTTCTTCATCCGATCTCCACCAAATCATGAAGCTCCTACTTTGTTCCTCGTGCTGACTGATGAGAGATGCCTTAATGCTCTCCTTTCAGCAGGTCTCTTTCCATCGACTTCAACTCATGTATTCTGGATATGAGACCTAGAGTTTTATGAGTACCTTGAGGCTTGCAGTCATTAGTGGCAGGTTCTCTCGCCATTGACAGATGGGAATACATCAATATATCCTTATCAATGGATCTCTCAAGTGTTCAACACCATCTCCTTTATTCACATTTGTAGAGATGTACTTGGTGCCTTGATACCTACTTTCATCATTGGTAGGTTGTCTCGTGTTTTTTAATGGTATACCTCAATGACCGGTAATCAAACGATCTCTCATCGTGTTCAAACTCAACTCATTTATTCACATGATGTAGACTTGCACCATTGGTGGATTGTATTGAAGACTTGAAGACATCACTTTGTGGACATAGCTTTCCTAAGTTGTCGCTTCCATTTCATTGGACAAATACCTATTTGACTTAAGCGATCATAGGAGATTATATTGTACTCCATGGTATACAGATATCTTCAGATTGATTTTGAGACTGGTTTCACTGGGCCTTGTTTGTGACTATGACCAAACTTGGCACGTAACCGCATTTATACTTGCCTACTCATGGCCATGAACACTTGTTGGTATATTTTCCACATGGATCTGCATTATATTCTTGGCAGCCATGTATGCAAAGTCAATACATAATGTAATGAGCAATTGAGTTCATCCAGCTGGTTCTCTACCACTCCACTTATGGGTTATTTATAATGTATTTCATCCATCGCAGATACTCCTCTGATCTCACACATTAGGGGGAATTTGTTATAGCAAGATTTGCCTCACCATTGCTATCTTGCGTAGAGGGCCTTTTTCCATTTCCCTATGCAAACTTCTCAACCCCTTTTTGATAAATCCAGAGCCAAAAATATATATTTTTCCACATATACGCTCCCTAACTTCTTTGCAAGATGTGTATACACTTGCTGCTCCACTACAACTCCCGTATATCGGGATTTGTGCCAGAAAATACAAAATGAGGTCGAGTTTCCATGTCACAATAGAAGATCTCTGATATTTGGCCTTCCATATACTGGAAACGTTCTGACTTAGCCCTTCAGTTGCATTCTGAAGGCTATAAGAGCATAGTTTCGAACTATGGAAAAAGAGGAGAAAGCAATCAACATTGAGAGAAAAGTCACTCTGGAGAAACTACTTCATATTGAGTTTGCATACCTTTGTCCCTCAATTCTGAACATAGTGTTCAGCCCCCAAGCTCTTTCCTTATTATCGAGAGGACCTCATTACCTCTTTTCTATGAGCTTTCCTTTGGTGGAGGATTGAAGTGGTGGAGGCCCAGTTGGAAGGAAATTGGTTTCTTGGTTTTGAACTGTGCCGACACAAAAGTCTGTAATGTTGATACTTATGTTGATCAATTATTAATAGAAATATTCCTTTCCCATCCTATCGATATCTTGAAAATATATGATTATTATCCATGGGCATGTTTGTAATGCTTATTAATGGATTTTTCTATCTGATGTGCTAACTCATTTTATATATTGTCACTATATACTTGCATCGCTTGTTTGTTGAGAACTTCTTGCAGGTGTAAAGCTTTGGGTCAAACTGCTCAACGGTGGAATGACATCAAACAATTGGATCGAGGTAGGCTTCTTCCTCGTATTGCACATTAGTTTATATAGCACATTTTGGAATTGATTTGATTTCTGCGGTCATACCTGTCTGTTGTGGTTTACCCTTGGCCATAGAGAGTTTTTCCCTTGTAACATGGACGACATGCAAAGTCAATATTTCTAAGGAGTGGCTGAAATAGGTTGATGGACTTCCTTTGAACAAGACCATGAGACATATGGTGGACTCTGGTAGAATGGACTCAATGGTGTGACAATTAGATGAAGGAGGCATCAATAATGTTATCTATAGGGACTGGAAGAGTAACCAGTCGGTAGAGAAAACTCTATAGCGAGATCAGCTTCCTAAGTGCATGATAAACCCAAAATTATGATGACACAAGGACTCAAAAACTTTATGCTATGTTCAAAGGTGACACGACTTCTTCCAATTACAATATAGTATTCCCTTCTCGCCCATCTTTTTTGTTTTTTCATAACAAATGAATGTTATGATACAAAGGAGGGAACGAGTGTCGCAAGTAACAAAAACTATTTCCAACAGTGGAATGTACCTATGCTTAATGCAAGGAAATGCATGCGGGATATGGACACTCGGGGTGATGTTCCCTCCAGGGTATAGGGTGTCAAATTGTGAAGGATAAAAACAACGCTCTGCTTGGTTGAGGATGCAAATTGCTTAGGCAATAGTTTATAATGAAAAGAAAGAACTGGCTAAAGGATCAATACAACAAGAAAGGGTATGAGATGCAATCACAACTTAATGCCAACAAATTTCCTTTTTTTTAATCTTTTAGTCTACTTTTTGTGAAAAAGGGGTAAACTTGTGCCAAATAGACATCTTTTCAATCCAATTTATGAGTGTGAAAAAGACAAGTTCACTCGACAATCTTTTCTATTTTTGATAGCGAGTCAGAAAAGAGCTTAATTAGGACTCATGATCTTTCAAATACAATTTTAACGAGTGTGAAAGAGACAAATCACTTGACGATCTTTTCAGTTTTTAGACAAGTTGTAAAAGAGCTTAACTAAGACTTGTTATTGGGAGTCTGTAGGTAATAAGGCCACGTGTGCATGAATGAGAAATGAGGCTCATTGTAAAGTGACATATTGAATTATAATGGACTCTCGGTCCTAAGGAGAAAAACTCGACATGGGAACCAAATGAAAAAGAGGTTCTAACTAGGGTACCCATGTTTGGTAAGTCTCTACCATTTATTAATGATGCTATTAATAGAAGATGGAGGTTTATGCATCGCAATAAATGGGTTCGTACCTAAGGCATAAAAAGTGGTAGTCGAAAGATAATGAAAAAAAATGCATGATGGAGTAGATATCTATCTTATATGCTAGGTTATGAATATACCTACCTGAGGATACGAACGACCAACCATGACATTGAAATCCACAAGAAAACTGAGTCAAAACTACAAAACCAACTTAAAACCATTCTTGAATTAGTCCATTAGACAAAACAATATCATAAAACTATATCAAGTGGGTAAAAAATGGCTTATAAATACTAATAAAATCAAAATTTACTGTATCATTTTCATTTTTACCCAAATAGTGCAATTTGGACTAAAACACGTCTAGAATTTAAACAACAATCGTGGGAGCAATAGGAAACAAAATCACACACTGTCTGGACCAGGTAACTCTTCATCCCATCCTCTTCAAATTCAATGGTTTACATTTTTGAGTTAGGTTATATTTTGTTAGTTTTTAAGGGTGCAAATTGGTTTTTTCGGTATACGCGGGTTTCTATAAATATGTCGCGTATACGACTAGATATATTCCCCTGTGTGAACCACAGGGAGTGTATATTAGGCCCTATCCGTGACTATTTCTAAATAAACCACGTATATGTGTGCAAATGGAAAAAAAAAGATGTTTCTAACTCAAAAATGATTTGGTTTTTTGCAGGATGGTGTTGGAATGGAGAGAGAGAGAGCATGAGGAGGTAGATGCAGTAGTGGATCAAGATATAGTGGCTCAAGCAGCTTTAAAAATATGTGGTTTATACAATTTTTGGGCTCTCAAAGGAATGAGGGCCCAAGTGAGGTTGTTGGAAATGTTGGTGGGCTATTGGGATCCCGATAGCAAGAGATTTATCCTTGATGGAAACCCATTAAGGATCGAAGTAGAGGACATCTACTTCTTGACTAGAATTTCACACCAAGGAGAGGTTGTGGACCTCAAGTCACATGGGGCAGGGAGTGGGATGGAGGTTGAAGAATACATCGATGCCCACTGTGTTGCAGGGACTCCCATGGTGGGATGTGAAATCCCTATTCGTGCTATAGGTAACCTCATCCTGAAGATTATTGTGCTCGTACTTACCAGGATTATAGGATCAGCCTTGTTGCATCAAGAATCGAGACCACTTATGTTCTACGCACTGGAGTGTGCAAGACCCACCGTCTACAATTTGTGTACCTCATTGTTGACTAAGATGAAAGGTCAATTGACAGAGTGCAAGCAGGGGGGGAAGTGATGAAACTTCGGGTTTGTCTCTATCCTTTGCATCTTCTTTTTAGAGTGAGTTCTATCCTTTGCATCTTCTTTTTAGAGTGAGTCTTGGGTCTAGGAACTAGAGTGGATATCATTCCTAGAGGACCACATGATCTGGCTATGGCGCGATGGATTGAGGTCATGAGACGGAAGGGGGGAGGTAGGGTGGTAACACCCTACAATGATGATTTTTTCTTCTGGTGGTGGAGAAAAATCATAGCTCTAGATGACTATCCCCATGTGGGAATCAATTTTAGAGGATATCCTGATATTCCACTTCCACCAGGATCCGCCTACGATGCCATAGGTAAAAAAATTTAATATATTTCATTTTTTTGTATTTTTGTATTGAACAGAACAAAAATATTTTTGGATGGTGTTTTAAATATTAACTCGATACTTGTGTGATTGCAAATTTGGGTCCACAACGACTAGAGGGATTCCTATGACATAGGTGGAGGCACCAGGGAGATGAGGTAGTGGGAGGAGAAGCGGAGAGAGTCCTACAGAACGTGCAGGGCAACCTGTCTTGTTTGACAGAGAGGATTCCTATGGTTCAGGTGGAGGATCTACTTGAAGGCATGCAACGACAGGTTGTCGGTGTACCTAGAGCATGGGTACGACTCTTCTGGCATCTTGAAAACACCATGGTTTGATATCATGATACACATCTGATGCCACAAGCATAGATGTCATGGGACATGTATATCATATGTATACGTATTTTGAGGGTTTTAGCCCCAATTTTGTAATATAAACACCGTAGTCTTTGGAAATGTATAAAGAGGGATCTTAGGCTTTACTCATATATTACAATGTGTACATTGATTTATTGGTCTTCTTTGCTTTATTAATGTGGCAAATTATAGTCTAAAACATAATTAGCGTAGGCATTGGATACATGATTAGAAATTATAGGAAGGTGAAAGTATGTAATAAAATCAAATTGTCGTTCTAAAAGACATACCCATAGGAATCAACGGAGTAACTTTGGATCACGCACATGGTAACGGTCGTTCAACTGACATATGACTAACTGATAATCCAAGCAAACCTCTAGAAAGAAAATACTATAAGAGATAGCATCACGCAAAAGTTCTATGATGACACTATATTCGACCACATTATTCGTGGATGGCCCTAGACATACGCCACCTGAAGACACCAGTAGATCCTTGGGTGAGTAATTCACCCAAGCGAATGAAGCCAAGTTATGTGTATGATGACTAGCTCCGTCTGTGAATCCTAGGTAGACCGAGGAATCCGTTGACATCTACCAACCAAAAGGGAAAACTCGATAAACAAGCCGAAGAAAAAAATAAAAAAGATGTATATACACTAAATTTACATAAGTATACAAAGGGTTTCACCCAAGCCTAGGGCTCAAGTATAATACATTTTCAAGTAGATCCCATTTTTGGGCTCGGCCAATTTCTTCCCTTCATAATATTCCAATTCGTAGGCTCCTTTTTCTAGAACACATCGCATGATATAAGGACCATGCCACATGGGTTTAAACTTTCCTTCCCCTAGTGGTTCTTTGGATTGGTCATACAAGAGGACCAAGTCACCCTCAGTATACAACCGGGGACAGACATACTTTTTGTACTGAACCTTGACACATTTTTGGTTTACCTCGATAGCCATAAAGGTGTCTCGACGTTGCTCGTCAAGACTCTCTAGGTGCACCAGGCGTCGCTCTAAATCTGAATTGTTAGGTAGGAGCTCGACTGCCAATTTGAGAGAAGGGATTTCACATTCAACGGGAAGTATTGACTCCACACCGTGCACTAACTAAAAAATGGGAAAAGCTGGTGGCAATCTTAACCGAGGTTCGGTATGCCCAAAGCGCGGGATACAACATGATGTGCCAATTGGAATTACTTCGACTAATAGTTTTTTGCAAGATGGTCTTGAGAGACTTGTTGATGGCCTCTACTTGCCCATTTTCCTGGGGGTAATAAGTAGATGAGTGACCATGTTTAAACCCCATCTTAGACGCTAGTTCTACCATCATTTCATTCTGAAAGTGACTGCCATGATCAGTGACAATCTCACTTGGGATACCGAACCGGGTGATTATTTGGTTGAAAACGAAGAAGGTTGTAGTCCTCCCATCATATTTTACAGTAGGCATGGCTTCGGCCCACTTGGTAAAGTAGTCGACAACCACGATGATGTGTTGATTCCCCCCAGCTAAAGTTGGGTTGCAATCAACAAAATCTACCCCCCACTTGGTGAAGGGACCAACAATAATGACTAGGTGAAGAGGGGCTAGGTGTGAGTGAATTTTTCAAGTGAAAACATGTCAAGGGTGACACTTCTTAACCACTTCAATGCAATCTTTAAATATGGTGGGACATAAGTAACCGACTCGCAAATTTTTTTGGGCTATCGGAAGCCCGGATAGGCAACCACCACAAGCCCCTTTGTGGCAGTCATTTAGGACTAAATCGGCTTCCTTGTAAGTTAAGAAACGACATAATATACTATCTATTCCTTGATGATACAAAGTGTCACTAACGATGGTATACATTTTGGATTGGTATCTAACTCGTCATTGATCATCTCGCGAGAGGTGCTGAGAGAACTTCAAGGTTTGAAGATATAAAAAAATGTCTCCATACCAGGGGTCAGACAACGAGACAAGGAAAATGTGTTCGTCTACAAATGAATCGACATGGATAATATCCTCATCTAATCATGGGAAATTAGATATTAACTCTGCAAAAACTAGTGACTTATTGGACTTGGCTGAAGGAAAGTCGAGATCAAATTATTGTAAGATGGAAATCCATTTATTATATTTCTCGTCTATGATATGCCTAGTGAGGACATATTGAAATGGATTAACATCAACGACTACAATAGTTTTTCAAAGAATTATATAGTGTCGTAAACGTTGGGCTGCGTGAACAGTAGCCAAAGCTAGCTTTTCGACGTGAGATTAATTAAGCTTAGGACCGACTAAATTTCAATTGAGATAGTATATGACTTGCTCATGGAGATCATCCTCCTCCTAAACTACAACCATACCAATCATCTCTTCGGACACAAAAATATATAACAAGTAATCTCTACTGTAATCAAGATATTTCAACAGAGGAGCCGATACCAAGGATTTCTTTAAGGCGTCGAAATATTCCTCGGCTTGCTCATCCCAGATAAAAAAGGTGTCTTTCTTCAGTAGGAGCATGAACCCTTAGTGATATTGGCATAATTCACTATAAACAGATGCTTTCCCCTGTAAACCTTGAAGTTGTCTAATCATGCGCATGGGAGGAAATTGAAGTATTTCCTCAACCTTAAGAGGATCTACCTGTTGGCAGCCATTTCTCATTTTTATCCTATCCTTATAAGTTGCATACACAAGTGTTTTGGAACCCTTGATTTTCATTGCAATCTTTTGAATAGAACGACATGATTATTTTGTGCATTCACACACCTGCCTTTTGTTGTCGTTTTCACGACTGCAAGCGTGAAAACCTTGAGTTCGAAGTCATGTCGATGGCATTAAAATCGTCACTGGATTATTATGAATACTCTTGTTCATGTGGTCATTTCACTTCTAATTCAATAATGGTCACACATTTGGCAAGACACCAAAACCTTTACTCACTTTGCACTTTTTGTTAATATGACTTCATTTTATAAGTTTTTGATGCAATGGTATTCTAGTGATTGTGACTGAATCCTTGATACAATGGTGGTTTGATGTTATATTTTCTTTGATCGAATTCCTAGGTGCAATGGTTTCATACAACGCATAAGTTTTATGGTCAAATCTTTGGTGCTAAATTTGAAATATTGTTTTGATCCAGGTGGATATCAGGGGCCACCCACCTTTTCCAAATGGCTCAAAACAGTTTTCTGGCCATTTTGGCAATTTACTATTTTTAGCAGGTTTTCACTTCCGGTGCCATTTTGAGGGCCTAAATGAAGTTTTTTCAAGATATAGGTTCTCAATGATAGCCAAAGGCATCATTGAGCCCCCAAAATGAATCTCCTTGACGATACCTTTCCAACGAGCTATCACACGCCTAAAACGGAGATCGTATGCAAAAGTTACGACCCCGGGAAGTTGATGCACCAACTTACCCAAACGGGGCCCACATGACTNGAAATAGGTTGAGAGAAAAGTGGATCTGTAATAATGAGATGGTTATCTTATCTTCAAGGCTCTGATGTATAAAAGAGAGTGCTCTCTCTTCATGAGAATTCAATTAGGATTCAATTAGAGTATTCAGTTAGATTATGTAATTAGAATCATAGTAGTCATTAGGATTCGAAAGAGAAAGGGATTCTTATCTTTGATTCATGGTTTTGGTTTTCATGCTTTCATTATTCTTTTATAAAGATTGATTTGATTATTATAATATAAGATTTCTTCATTGGTCAGATCTCACATATGTTGTTGTGTCATTCAAACATTCACATGTTGTACTTTATTTTCCTTCATGTAGTTCTCCATTTCTAGATTAATTCCATTTACGCAATTTCCCATTCTTAGAGTAATTTCATTTACACAACTAGATTAATTCAATTCCAAGTCATGTGTTAGATTAATGATTCTATTTCAGTCATGTGTTAGATTAATGATTCAATTTACGTCGTAGCTTAAACATTAGATTAGATTAGTTCTTCTTCAATCTTGCATATACTTTGTGTGTGCTTCGTCAGTTTACGAACCCTGGGTTGACAAATTAGATAGTTGGGCAAGTACTACAACTCAATTAATACAATATTATTTTGGCCCAATATAATGACTGTCATTCCCTTGTCATCTTTGTTGTTCCTTTTGCTATTCATTTGAATGGAACAATTGTTGTTCCTTTTGTTATGATTGTTGTCCCTTTGTAGGGGTTGCATCTCTAGAGGATAGATATTGAAAACGGAAGGTAAGAACCTACATAGACAACAAGTAAAATTCTTGTGCCAGTGCCTACCTTTGGATGATGCATAGAGGTTATATTTTAGGACATCTTTAGAGCCCAACAATACTCACTGAGGGTCAGAGATATTTCTGTGGATTTATTCATATTTGGGGATCTTGCTAGTATCCATACCTCTGTGAGAGGTGGTACTTTCAAGGTTTCGGGCTTTGCTACCCTGCCCATATAGTAATCTAGCCTTAGGATTGTTTTCCTATGCATCGGTTATATAGTGATTGATTAGTTGCTTGACTTAGGTTTCTCATAGGTTACTTGCAGGGGTTATTCTGCTTGTATCCTCGGTCAGATAGGGGTCAGACAACACACAATATTTATGGAAGATTACCTCTCTGGGGGGATCTGACCGACTGGTTGTTAAGCCTAAAAGGGCCCTTATAACTGATTTTTTTACCTCCAAACTTTAGCAAGGAGTCTCAGGTCCCCCCTGGATGAGGCATACCTTCTTTAGTGAGGGAGGCCACTCAACCACTTTAGCCCGTTTGCATTCATATTGGTCATTTGACTTTTTGGTATGATCTTTGATTACTAGTTGGCCCTAGGAATCTGGTTTTTGGTTTCATTATCATGGATAACAGAGTGCCTTTTACTCCTCCATTCACTGCTACCCCCCCCCATGATGCCTCCTCATTTCATGGGGGCAGACCCTTCTATTTTTTACAATGGTATGCATGATTACAACGCTCAATCCACACCTTGGGTCTCTAGTCATTTTTCTGTTGATATGCCTTCCCACGTGCAACCCCCTCCCTGGTCTACTTATATGAATCCTAGCATTGGACCCAGGGGCACCATCACTCTCATGCCCACTTCTTCGTTTGATATGCGTCATGTTCCCATGGGAGGTTGGAACCTTCCACCGTATGGATCCAATCCTAACTATCCTCTTTTAGGATCCAGTGCTCATATGGGTGCTTATTACACCCTGCCCATGTATCTTTCATCTGCCATGTCAGTCCCTTTAAACACTTTTTCTGCACCAGGTCCTCAAGTACCCCCAGGTCTTCCATATGGGGAGAATCAATTTTATAATTTGGGCTACCCTCCTTATGGTACACCCTCACAAGTGGGAAACATATATCCTCACTCGAATAATTCTTATCCTACCTCAGTCTCTTTACAGACCTCAGTGATGATGCCCGTATAGACCTCTTCAGACCACCTTGGCATAAACCACCATGTTTCTGGGCCAGGACAGGGAGTATACTAGGATCCTTTCTGGCCTACAATGTTTCAGAATCAATCTTTTCTGGGACCTTGGAATCAAACACCGCAATCTATCGCTATCCAAACTACTATAAGCCACACTAGTGCACCATCACCCACCTCTACTAGTCATGTCGGAGATGAGTCGACACTTTCTACAAATCATGTCGACAACTCGCTTCCAACCTCTGCCAATTATGTTGGCGACACCATCCTTTTCACCCCGTATCATAGCCGTGTCACGTCTTCGACTCCTATTCATCATACACAAGATGACTCTCTTTCCTCGGCCAATCCCATTGAGAAACCTAAACGTCTGAGACATAAGCCTAAATTCCTTTGCAGGACTTGTGAAGGAAGCCATCTTACTCGCTTGTGCCCAGTGACTGTTGGGATACTAGAGGCATGGGGCTCACTCAAAATCCCTTCAGACTCCGAGACACCCATGGTTCCTCCTCACACCACTTCACCTTTACCGATCTCAATGGTCTCACCGCTGAGATTTTCCTCTAACCTCACCCCCTCCATGGAGGGTGAAGAATCTCCTGCCCCAGTTACCATTCATCCTCTTCAACCTATAATTGAAGAAGTGACCACGATGATGCCATTTATGGTCAAACTGAATCTCCCTGAAAAGAGTGATGCACCCTCTAATCACATCATAAACATTCAAAGTCTTCCCCCTTATGAACAATAGAGATTCATTCTTCCTTCGAATACTCTCTCTCCGAGTTCTGACGAGTTCCCCTTCGACTGGGACGACCTGACAAGACATCCCATACCCCCACCTATGTTTGTTCCACTAAGAGACATTATTCAAACCATAACAGATATTATGTACTCCGCTATCAATTTCTCCTCCATGACTTGGAGAGCTTTGGCCTTTCCTAATATTTTGTCAGCTATCCGTAGGATAGCTGACTTTCGGCAGAAGGTCAAGATGGGAACCTTGGCCTCCCCCTTTACATGTTTATTAGAACTAAAAACGAGTCTTAGTTAAGCTCTTTTCCGACTCGTTATTAAAAATTGAAAATATCTTTGAGTGATTTGTCCCTTTCACACTCGTTAAAATTGGATTTGAAATATCATGAGTCTTAGTTAATCTCTTTTCCGAATCGATATAAAAAAATGGAAAAGATCGCCGAGTGAACTTGTCTTTTTCACACTCGTAAATTGGATTTGAAAAGACGTCTATTTGGCACAAGTTTACCCCTTTTTCACACCAAGTAGACTAAAATATATAAAAAAGGACTTTTTTTGGCGTTAAATTGTGATTGCATCTCATGCTCTTGTTTGCAGTATTGAGCCTTTAGCTGGTTCTCTCTTTGCATTATAAACCATGGCCCAAGCAGTTTGCATCCTCAACCAAGCAGAGCCTTGTTTATATCCTTCACAATTTGACACCCTATACCCTGGAGGGAACATCACCCCGAGTGTCCATATCCCGCATGCATTTCCTTGCATTGAGCATAGGTATGTTCCACTGTTGGAACTAGTTTTTCTTACTTGCGACACTCGTTCCCTCCTCTGTATCAT
>SNQJ01S0147703.1:0-15197 GCA_010110895.2 Picea sitchensis
ATAACCACCTTTATTATGTTTCGGGGCCTCTTTGATATATTCTAGGGCCGACTTCTTCTTTTGCCTTTTACAATTACAATATGACCAATCCGCAAAAGGGGATTTGGACCTTTTAAAGTAGCCGACATGATCAATCCACAATGGGGATTGATCCAATGAATAATATATCAAATAATAATAAGAATACACTTTGCAGTTACTTTATTTCAACACTCACCACCACAAAGGTCATAGATTTTCAGATGGCATCCACCACACTAGCTGGCTTCCAAGAGGCACTGGGCCTTGCTCCATGAGGTACAAGTCAGGTATTATGGTAAGTGTCATTTCAATATTTGAGGCATTTGAGTATGTTGTATCTTAGACTGCTTTAGATTTCATGAAATATGCTTGGACATTATGCCTTTTGCCCTGTTTCACCTTGGTGGTTGACATTGTGCCCTAGTAAGTGGTCTTCCTTGGGAATGGGTTTGCTACCAGGAACTTCCTTGAAGAGCCATCATACCGTTCCCAACCATACTTACCACTTTTCATCACCTAAACCTCCCATTTCCTTATCTCTTGGGATTTTAGGGTGTATTGACCCAAGAAGGGGTTGTCCCTCATTCTATGGGAAGAAGGGGCTGAAGGCCCAAAGGGATTGTTGTTGGGTAAAAGATAAAAGCCTATATATAGACCTTTCAGATGCTTCGCCCAGGGATCCCCCAAGGAAGCAATGAAACACTTATCTGTAAGAAAATGGGGACCCACAAGAACAAAATGATATAATGCTTATAGGGGGTTAGTTGAAGGATAAGAGGTCTCATCACAAGCCGACCTATCATGATCATGGGTACTTAGCGGTATGACATTACCATCATCTGGCCACCAAGCCAGGGTAGTGGCTCTCAGTTGCACAACTAAGAGAAAGGGGGTCTCATCACGAGCCAACCTTCTCATTTCCGCAAGGTACTTGTGAGTGACACTGTCATTATCTAGACACCACGCTAGGATAGTGACCTTCAACTTATCCTTAAGACATGAAAGAAACAAAGAATGGAAAAACGATGGGCTTCGAAAAATTGCACTGCAAACGAAGGTGCCACACACCCTCTACAAAGGCACCCATGAATGAGACACTACAACCCCTTGTATGTCATGAACCCCATGCCCATTGAGTCTTGATCCTTAACCACTTCATCCACTTTACATGGCTTAGAGAGGGATCACTTGGGAAACACTCTTTGACCTAGGGCAAGATCTACCAATAGGACACCCCATCAACCCTCCCATATCCAAGCCTGGCAAGTCGCATNATGTCTTTGAGCACTTACTTGTTTGACAAGGTAATCTTTGATGCACATGCTTAGGTGGCTCATTTATTGATTTGATTTACTCATCATGATATTTTGCCTTGAGATCCTTGGAGGGCGTGCCTATTTGTCTTTGCAGGATCTAGTTGGTGGACAGTTTTGGAGGAACAAGCCTAGCTTGGGCTTCCATGGGGCTTGAAGCCCACAGGTTGGATGCCAAGGGCCTGCATGCTGGATGAGAGAGACATACCTTCGGAGGCCTAGAAGACATGGTGGATGATATGACCTAGCCCTGACATGCCAAACGTTTTGCCTAGGAGGGGGAAAACATCACCTTTGGAGGCATGACGTCGTCTAGGAGGGCTAGGGTTTGGTGGTGAGGTTATTATCCATTGACTCAAGGACGTTTTGAGGAGAATGAGGCTTTGACCATGAAGAAATGACCTAGATGATTGACATGTGGCTTTGGGAAGCCTAACTACACTTTTCCAACACCAACGGCTTGCTCGTAGTGTCAAGACATCCCCTAAAGGGGTGACGTCACCTTAAGTTAGGGTTTCTTTTTGTGTAAAAGCAAATTTTAAGTGAATTGTTTAATATTATCTTTGTAAAGGGGCAAGATTAGGGTTGTTGACCCCTAGTCTTGTGGTTTACCCTAAAATTATGTGGACAAACTATTTTGGTGACAATTTGTATAAATAGAGATCATACGATCTCATTTCAAAACATAACTCTCCCATTGTGAGAAGTATTGGACTGAAATTTCCACTATGTTTGGCTAGTTCTCTCTCTTGTGCGCTTGTATATGGCTAACTCTTTGGTTATTGGTTGATGGAAGTGATGCGCTAGCCTTGGAAGGCTATTCTCTTGCTATTGTGGTGGTTTGTCTTAGCTTTTTCCTTGAATTGGTAAGGCTTTTTACATTCTACTATCATTTTTCATTCAAGTCAAGGTTATTTGCTAGAGCTAGGTGGGAAGCATAAGGGCATACACCTCCACCTTAGTCTCCATCATTTTATGCTTACATTTTATTGGTTTAACAAGGGTTTCTAAGAGAAGTATAAGTGCATACACCATCTTAGCCTAAACCCTAGCTAGGGATACTTGCCTTGGGGAGTAAGAGGATTTACACCCTGTTATCGCACAATCTGTACTTGCCCAAAGCCCAAGGCAAGTGAGGCAAGATTAGCGTAACAAGGGGGTGACCTATCACTATCACCTTAATAGGAAACCCCTTTCTGTTTAGGAGTATGTTAAGATTACCCCAAGGGAGACATCCCTAGTGCCCTAAAGGGTTGGTGAAACTAAGACAAGGATGCAAGAATACCCCCCTCTCACTGATCACTCAATGCAAAAAGGTCTTTATGTCTTAAAAGATGAAGCAAATGTAATGATTAAAGTGTACCTGCCCAAAACAAGATAACAAGCAAAAATATGGCAGTTTCAAGTACAAAATGATATTGGTGCTTCAAAAAGACAATGAACCTTTGAAATATGCACTGGCTGATATATAATTGCAGCAACATGAAAGTTTACAACAGCAATAAGTATTTTATAACAGTTGCAAGAAATATGCCTCAAAATTGCTTGAAAAGACAATGAAAAGGTAGATTTTACTAGGCAAAATGATAATCAATTGTTAGAAGCAATTTCTGAAGTGTCTAGCTAGCATTAAAGGTCAATTTTGCAGAAAATTTGCTGTAGTTAGATGGCTGTAGCAATCTTTTATAACAGCGGCAAATAGGTTAGTGATCTAGGCTAAACTAGGGTTAGAGATAGTTAGTAAAATCTTAGGAGAAGAGTGTTTGAGTGTTTAATCAATCCTTCAATAAGAACGGCTTCTTTTAAGGCTGCAAATCAATTTTGATAGTGCACAAAAGTCAAATTTGACATAAATAAAATTAATTAGCATCTAAAGACACCTCTAAGGGTGATGTCATGCCCTTCTAGGGTGACGTTGAGGCCCCAAGGTGGAATGTTGGGCCCAGAATGTCGAATGCTTGGCCTCCAAATTCCCCAGTTGAAGCCCACACATGCCACTAGGCTCATGAATGCCTTCAAAATGAAAAACCCTAGCTATGGATGACGTCCAGGGTCATGATGGTGACGTCCTGGGCCTTCAAGGGCCAACGTTCATGTGGAAGAGAAAGATCCCCCTGGGTTTAGGTCTGCCAGGGTGCCTCCAAAGGCAACGTCCTTCTTTCTTCCAGGTGCAAGTCTTTAATGTCTTCTTGCCCCTGGTTGGGGTTACACCATCCATCTGTGGGCCTTAAGTCCTCATGAAGGTCCGACCTAATCATTCCCTCACGTGTACCTGTCCACCGGGAAAGGTCGTGCAGCAACAACAAGTACGTCCTCCAGGGGTTCATAAGTCACAAGGATCATAGCATGTAAATCATATCCAATAATTAAATTACCCAAATATGTGCATCAAACTCCCTTAACCCAGACAAATGCTCAAAGATGTTATGCAATTTGACAAGTTACGTTTGGATAAGGTCTCAGGGTGTCCTATTGGGCTAACCTCCCTTAAGTTTGGGGTGTTTCCTAGATGGGATCTAATCCAAGTCATGTAAGTGTATGAGATGGCATGGAGTAAGTGTTTGGGCATGGGGTGCATGTAATAATAGGAAAATGTAAGTCTTACCTATGGGTGCCTTTATAGAGTGCGATTTGCACCTTGTCATAAATGCAATTGTTTCCTAGCCCATTCATTGCCTTTTATTCTTAGCTTTAGTTCTTTTGATCTTTTTCTTTTGTGCTTCAAGGGAAAAGTTGAGGGCCACTGTCCTGGCTTGATGACCAGAGGTGACAGCGTTATCCACAAACATTTCACGGAAATGAGAAGGTTGGCTCGTGACGAGACCCCCTTTCTCTTGGCTATGCCATCAAGAGCCACTACCGTGGTTTGGTGACCAGATAGGTGGTAGTGTCATACCGCTACATGCCCATGTTCATAATAGGTCGGCTCGTGATGAGACCTCCTATCCATCAACTAGTACCTTGAGTGTTTATGTATCTTATGGGTCCCCTTTTCTTACTGAGAAGATTTTCACTGCTTTCTCGAGGATCCCTAGGCGAAGCATCTCAAAGGTTTCAACATTGGCTTTTAACTCTTGACAGCTACTTTTACCCTCTAGGCCTTTAGCCCCTTCTTCCCACAAGGTAAGGTACAACCCTTCCTAGCGTGGCCAATCCCAATGTCCAAACAAGGATAGGGGAAATGGAAGGAATAAAGATGGAAAGTGGTAAGTATGGAGGGAACGGACGATGACTTTTCAATGACCCACCCAATGGCAACCCATCCTAAAGGGAAACCAACTTACTAGGGCACCGTGTTACCCTTCCAGGTATAAACGAGGCAAAGAGCATAATTTCCAAGCAAACGTCATGAAATGATGAAGGATTTTATACAACATATTCAAGTGCTTCAAAAATCAGAGTGATACATACCATGATATCCGAACTCATTACCTCACGGAGCAAGACCCACCGCTACTTCGGGACCAGGCTGGTGGGATGGATATTGTTGTTAGTGATAAGTGGACTGCACTAAAGAAAAGAGGGGCCCTCCAGAGCCATGCTCAAGTCGTCTGCCTCTCGATACTCCATGTCTAGGACCTGTGGGCCTCGAGACATGATCTCCTTAGTTATCCTAGGGTAGGGGATAACATACCCTCAAGGAGGTAGTACTTATAGCTCTTTCTTTGCTTGAATCCTTTAACCCAATCATTAAAGGCACTAGTCATTTACTTGTTGCATTGGAGAAATAAATTGTTGCCTTGGTAAACATGAATTTTTCAAGTTTTAAAGTTGTCTCTTTGGGAAATTGTTCCTTGAGCCTTCGGCTCTCTTGCCTCATTGAGGCATCCCCTTTCAAACACAAACTCTTGTTGTTGTTACAAAACTAACCTACAGCCAATAGGGCTGCAGAAAACTAACCCTCTAAACCCTAATAACTCATAAACTAACCTTAGGATTTAGCCCTAACTTTGCCTTAACTCTCTACTAACCCTAGTGCACTTATCTAGCTAATTGGAAGTGGTTTTAAGTGGCTGATTTTTCTGCTATAAAGCTTGGTTTGCTACAGCCATAAGGCCGATAAATATCACTACAGCAAGCTTTTCTTTCAGCCTTGCTTTTTGTGCTAGAGCATTGCTTAATCATTGATAAGTTGAGCTAGCTTTCACTAGCTTGTCTCTTGTTTATTTTATCATATGCTTCGCATGTAATGTCCCCCACCTCTTAGAGAGGTGATGAGGAGATTCAGTGGCCTGGGCACCCCCACTAGGTCATAGTCTCACACTGAGGGGGAAGGTCAACTAGGCTAAAGTTATATTTTTAAGTTGACTTAAGAAAGAAAAGGGATAAAAGGAGTAAAAGATAACTCAACAGAGGGCAAGGAAGCAACTCAGCAATGAGGAAAGTGAAGGGAGGTTAACTTTGAGTTAACCTAACTCAGAGAGAATTAGAAGGGAAAAGGCCATAAGTAAGAGGTTGGGGTGCACCCATTATTCATTCTAGATTTGATATATTTGCTTGTTATTGCTCTTGAGCATTGAGTTTTGGGGGTTTTCGCTGTACAAACCCTTGTGAGAGCAACAGTGGTGAAATATCCACTCACACCTTGTTCCCACGGCTTGGTCTTGGGGATGAAAGATTCATCCACACCATTCTATTCTCAACAAATCTCCTTCTAGCTTGGGAAGATAGCAGGGCCATACTGTTTTGGAGTTTCCATCAAGGGCGTACCATACCATTGAGAAGGGTTCAATCTAGCCAATAAGGAGTAGCGTTGGGCATCCTATCACTTGGGTTTTACTTGCAAGCACTCCACCATCACTTTGAGGGATTCTTCGAAGAGTTATCATCATTCAATCTTCAGCAACAGTTTGGGGCGATTTGGAGGTTAGGAGGGCGTCCCATTATTATTATTTCTTAGATCTAGAGATCTACTCAAGATCTGGATCTGAAATTTCTCCCATAGGGTTCTCATAGGCCGATCTACATTCTTGGAGAGTTTCACATCATTTGGAGGTCTCTTTCTAATTGGCTGAGGTGAGTTGCCTAGGGTTTGAGTTTTGAGGGCGCAACTCCCTTAGAAGATATAGCATTTGGAGAGGTTGGCATTGGGCGTTGGGCTTGAGACTTCAAGAGGAAGATCCTACTTCCCTGATCTATCATATGTCCGGGTTTGAGCTCACTTGGAGACTTCTTCCATCAAGGCCGGGTGTGGAGGTTCCGGCCTTCTCTTGGGCGTGGCATTCTTCAGCTAGAGAATTTGGCATTCAGATCACTTGTATTGATCTCTCATTTAGCCTTTGGAGGTTATTTTGTATCAGCATAGCATTTTGTAGCAATCACATATCTATTGTTTGTATGGTCATCTGAGGTTTATGCGAGATCGGCTATCTATTGTATTGATTCATATTGCTCATAATAAAAGGAATTAGGACCTTTGCTTGTGCTTCTATATCTTGAATGTGTTGTGATCTTCATGTGTTGGATGAACCTTGTATGAACACACTTAATAACTCAATAAGCACCTACTCAATAAATGAGTGGTAGTTAGTGATTCCAAGCAAAAATTTGGCTTGGGATCATTATCACACATATATTGCAGCCTTTGCTATTTTATTGAGCTGATATATATCAATTATCTTTGCTACAATTTGGGACAACGAAACCTTGCTTGTCCAACTAACATAATACAAGTATCCTTGGTTTCATTGTGTCTCAGTGGGTACTTTACTCTAGGCAAGTAACTCAACTCATTTGGCAACCCTTAGACTTTCCCAAGACCCTTTTCCAAGCTCTTCTTACCATTTGAGAATTGACCTCTAGGGACATCCCACTCACTTATCATTTCCATCTCCAATCCCCTGGGGTGTGAGGATTCCCCATTAGGTGACTACCTCACCTCTAAAGTGGCGGGAACACCTACCACTATAGGTGGCCAGTGGGTAGGTGCTCTCCATGTTGTCGCCAATTGGTGGTTGGGTCAGACTTTGCCCAACCTACAACTTGTGTGATAACAAGTCTTATGTTCCCACTTGTTGATTTACCTTTACGGTCTGCACAACAAGTACTTTGGTTGTCTTGTACTTTCGAGAGAGGTTGTGCTCACGATACCATGTTGAATTTTTATATATCTCAGTCACTGAAATTACTGCCAATAATTTAACTTAACCAGAAATTATAAATGTTGATATAAAATCTGAAATTATGCAGTTAACCTATAGTTGAGATATAAATCAAAATTTAGACAACAGAAACACACACAGAACTAAGCACATAAATTACACAAGACACCAGATATTACCCTAGTGTGGGGAAAACCAATAAATGAGGGGCTTTATTGGCTTTTGAAGGGAAATTACAGCAGAAAAACTCAGACTTTCTTACAGCAAAAATCAGCTGACATTTCAACAGAGGAACCCAGCCAAGATGAGGTTGTATGGCCCAGCAGTGTACGACCTGTACGGACCAGTACAGTACGGTCTGTACGACCCTCCTTCTCAGCCCTCCTTGCTCAGAAAATTCGGCCTGTATGGCCTCTTATTTTCTTCCTTCTTCTGTTGATGTAGCTTGGCAAGATTTGGCCCTCTTCCTTGCTACTGTACACCCTCTTTTCTAGTTGATGATGCTTGTTGTACAACCCTTCTCTCCCTTGCAGATTTGGCCCAGACAAAGCACCCTTCTTCAGCCCTACTCTTTCCCTCTTCCTCTTCCAACAATGCCTCATCCTAACACCCTCTTTCTCTCTCTCCTTGCTCACCTCACAATGAAAATGGTGTGTGTCCTCTCACCCTCGGCCTCCTTTTATCTTCCTAACAGTGCCCCATTCACCTTGAGATGTGTGTCGAGCCTTGGACCTCAATGGTTGAGATTGGGGTGCCCCTCTTGAGCTGGACCCCACTCTCCACTAGGTGGTGTTCCCCCATTTGGATAGGGTCCCACACTCCACTAGAATCATCCTTCATGAGGTGTGCCCTCTCTCCTTGGGCCCCATATTCCACTCAAGGGTGAAATTTTGCTGCAAGCCTTAGTTAGACTTAGGCTGAGAAACTAAGGCTGATCTGGGTCAATTTAGGTGTCCATCAACATGCCTAGGACACATAGGTATGCTAAGACACCTAATGAGCTAAAAACCAACATGGAGATCCAAGAATGCATGGAAAATCCAAAGGAGTAAGCAAATCTTCCCAAAACTTCCCTTTGGATGGAGCCATTAATTCAAATCTTCAAAGTGCTGAAACCTAGAAATGCATGCATACCATGAGGAACTGGTGCCTATCAATCTAAGGGGGCTAATGGAGTCATGAGACATGGCAAATGAATGGACTGATATGTCACCATCAAATACTTTGAGGTAGGCTATGAGGTAGAAAAGACTAATTTGACACCTTCCACCTACTTAGATGAAAGATCTAGCTTGATACCTTCATCAATTAATTGTGTACCTAAGGTAAAGTGAACGTCTTTGATACATTGAACCTTAAGGTGTTTGCTGGAAATTATGATGTGGAAATTAATCTTGGAGGGCTTAATTTGTCACACATCAATTTAACATAAAGGTATTGTTTATTAGCTGAATTATTTTCCAATCAACAACTAGATATGATAGAAGAAAGGTAAAAACAAAAATAAGACGAGGAGGAGAACCTCCTCACATTGCTTATTCCTAGATGAACAGTGTTCTAATTACTAGTCCTTTATGTCAGAGTGAAAACAAGAAGTTCCTATAACAGATTTACAACAAATGAATAACATATAAAATAACCATACTACCAGATCAATACCTCACTTCTTCATTAATCTTCAAGTTTGACACACAAGGGAGCTCAACATCATCATCTCCAAGCTCCAATATTCAATCACTACTCTCACTCCACAATCCTCCAATTACTCATTACACAATGAATGGAGAGGAAGCTCCTCTTTACACACAGATTTTCTTGTCTCTTACAATAAAATATAAGATTATCTTAACTCACTCCATGAAAAGTCAAAGAAATAATAAACTAATGGGGTAGTTAGATCATGTTGACCATGTCAAGTGGATAGTGTGGCCTCTAATCTCTCCAAAGGAGGTTGCCCTATCTAAAAATACCAAGGAATATACATATTAAGGTTCCATGAATGGGTGCATCACTAAAATAGGCATTTAACCATGTCAAGATGCCTAAAGGTCCACATACAAGGCGCCTTCCAAGGTGCATGCATGCAAATACAATAAAATAATGCTCTTTAAGTAACCACTTCCATGAGACAAGTTCAACAAATGATAAAATAATGAAATAGTTACAACCTCCAACATGCAAGGCTCCATGAAATAATAAATTATTCTCCACCAAAGTGCGCCCTCCAAGGAAGCAATAAAAAGGGTGCACTCCTCCAAAATAAACCCTACTCAAAAATAGCAAGAGGGAAATACTCCACATGTGCACCCCTCAGAGATCTCAAATCTGAGGAAAGGAAACAAAATGAAATCCATACATAAACCACCGCGTGTGGCGCTCAAGTGCAACATGCCCCTCAAGAAAGTTCCTCCATAACCACCTCCAAATAAAATAATATAAATGCCAAGTCAAGGAGGTGAGGGCACTCTCCAAGACAGGTTAAATGATGACAAGTGTAGCTTAAATAACCATCTTTGGCCATGCAACAATGAAGGAGCACCTAGGAGAGGTGTGCCCTAGAAGAATGTGCCATAGAGCTACCTCATCAAACCACCAATAATAAAATACTAGACATATGAAGTGCTCCCTAGGAGAATGTGCCAAGGGTGGTTACACTCCATCAATACATGTGCCAAAACCATGTGTTGTCTTGCAAATCCATCAACTAATTCGTCAAATCATGTGCACAAGAGAATGGCAACCTAGAGAAGTGTGCAAAGGTAGTTACACTACAATAATATGTTCCTCCATAACAACCTCCATAATGATGCTCAACCAACCCAAGGAGGTGTGCCCTAGGTAAGTGTGCCATCCTCTCCAAAATAGTAAAATAAGACATGCATGCCTTGAAATTTGTGCCAAAGAGAGGAGCACTCCAAGATCATGAAGCCTCCTCCAAATAAACCTCTCCAAGAAAATAACCTTCATCTAGATAAGAATGCTTAGATTAACCATTAAATGGTTAAATCTACCTCAACATGTGTGCAAAAGGCTAATGCTCTAATATAACCATAATCCACCCCTAGATAATCACTAAATGATTAAATCAGCATGAACATGTGTGCCAATGAGGGGGTGCACTCCATCAATGTGTTATACCATGCACATAAAATATTTTCTCCCTAGTAAAACCCCCACCATGATACCAACAAAACATAAATCCCAACCCTAGGTGCACACCATCAAAGGGATCATTACATCAAATACATCACCCAACCCAGCCAGGAAAGGCTAGATCACCAAAGTATAGTAGTAATGCCCCCCTACCCCCACCCCTTTCTAATTCAAACTTGAAAAAGTACATCAACAAGGATACCAACATCATCAAACACATTTCCCTAGGTGATGTCTAGATTAACCCAACCACATCAACACAACATAACATCAACACACATAGTCACTAAGATGCTCCATGAAGAAGATAACACATGAAGTAACAAGCACTCATGTGTCAAGAGAGTCATCCATCAAGCAAGACATGAAAGTAGCACTGAAACCATGATATGACCATCCACCAAGAAGAGAAGTGAAGATCCTCCACCAATATGTCCCCACCAAATGATCAAAAGCAAAGGAGAGAAGAACCTCCATGAAGGAAAAATCCCCCAAGTCCATTAAAAGCTCCAAGGTATACCAACAACAAACTTCTGTGTGATGAAAATCACAATGTAGGAACCTCATAAAACATGAGGTTAATAGCAGTGCATCTTGGACAAGATGTCTTGGAATTGGCTCTTGAAGCATTGTCTCTCGAGGAGGGAAAGGGATCCATATCCCTTGTTGAGTCGTTGTTGGAGGGCCTGGCGCATGCTAAAACAAGGCCCCATGAACTCGACCCCTGTTATCTTTTGGGGTTACTCCAAAGAAGTGTTTACATAATGCTTGGGGGTACTCCATGTGATGTGGAGTGCATGGTGTATTGCCTACCCTTGGTTGTAGTGTAGCAAACATACACATTGGAGATAGCTTACTCATGGATTGTTATACCTTGACTTGATGCTTATGTGACACACTTCCTTAGGAGGTTGGAGCAAGATTACCAGGAGCACCCCCTAGCTCCCAAGCTCCGGAATGCACTCTGTCGCGAGAGTGTCCAAGGAGTGCCCCTGGGAGCATGGCGCTCTCGAATTGGCAAAGAGCATCTGATAGCACCTTGGAGTGCGCTCTCGGACACTCCCAATATGCTCCCATAATGCTCCCCGCGTGCTCCCAAGGTGCTCCCCCCACGCTCCCACGTAGAACACTTGCGGCTCCCCACACATAGTACAAAAAATAACATTTTTATAATTTATGAGTGAGAAGGTGGGACCTACCTAAGCTTGGGGTTTAGGGGAAAGTGAGGAGGAGAATAAAAGAGCTCTTCCCCCTCTATTTCCCTCATTCTTTCATCTATGTTTGCTTTGATCTTGGAGAGAGAAAAGGAGTTCTTGAAGGAGAGTGTTGATTTGTACAGAAGGCAGGAGGAGAGAGCAAAGGAGAAGTTGGAAGAGTGAGCAGAGAGGAGCTTGGAGGAGAACAAAGGCAACCATCTATCGCAAGTTTCACCTTTCAAGTTTCAAGAGCTAAAGGTAAGCAGACCAACTCCCTCATTTCCTTGGAGTTACTTTGTTTATGGTTTTTCCTCCTCTCCTAGTCTTTCCCGTTCCTTCTTCTCCCTCATTTTGTGCAGGTTGTTCATCTAAAACTGAGAGAAAATGGTCTTCTTTTAGTTTATCATTCCTTTTAAAAGGTTCTCATGGTTTTTGGTGGGGACAGGAATGAAAAGGGAAGAGAGGATAGTGGTCATTCTCATGATAACACACAATATGAAGATGGTGAATGGTTTGAAGAGGATGAAGAGTGATCAGAGAACCCAGTAATAATGAAGGTGGAAAGCTTCATTGACACCCTTTTGGAGATTTGTAACAAAACTTGAGGGGAGAGGTAGGGGAACTACTAAATTTTTATGTCATCATGATTGTCATCAGGAAAACCTTATACGGTTCATATACGTGTGAGGAGGCATCTTTGAGGTGTAATGGGGAGTGATGACAATAAGGGGTCCAATGGGATCAATGTTTGCCCTAATACATCCATGGAAGAGAAACAAAACACATAAAGATAGAGGAAGTTGCACAAAATAAGCGTGGTAAAAACAAAAGCTTCAATCGATGCCTCATCTAAATTTGGTAGCAACACATCTCCATCTCCTCATGCTTTTGGAACCTTAGGTTATGCAAAGGGTGGATCTAAAAGAACAATAGAAGATTTCCTTGATATTGGAAGTAGGGATGAGGTGGATGCAAAAGGTGGTTTTGGTTTCTCTCTATGCTTGTGGTATCCCATTCAATGTGCCATCCCATATTGACATGATCTTGTCTAGGAATAAAACCCCAAAGGATATAGAGCCCCACCTATGAGAGAAACTAGGCGTGTTACTCGGCGGGGAAAAAGAAAAAATTCAAGAGCTCTAACCACGGTTTACAAATGATTGGGGGACTTTTGGGTATCCATTATGAGATGGTTGGACAAATGTTAGAAAACAACATTTGATCAATGTTCTTAGTGTTTCTGCTAGCGGTGCAATGTTTTTTTGCAGCACTTGACTCCTCTTCAATCATTGCATCTTCTCAAAACATTTCAGATCTCTTCTTGAAAACAATTAATGATGTTGGTCTTGTTATAGCGCAAGTTGTACGTTAGGAAGACAGAGCCAACCACAAAGCAAGTGGATGCTACAACTTGAGAATCCTACACCCAATGTCACCTTGATGTAGGTCCACACTTCAAGGGTGGCCGGGTGTCCTCTGGGAGAGCAATCAAGACCCTAGGGGAATGAGAGGGATGGAAGAGGGAAGTGTAAGGAGAAGTCCCCGGAAGGTCAAGTGATGGAAGAATAGATTGGTTGAGAATGGTAAGTGAAGAGAGGTAAATGGATATTGAGTAAATAGATAGTTGATGATACTTTTGTACATAGATACAAGAAAAGACACTTTTCAACCAAGTATAGTAATGGATCAAAAACTTAAGCTTGTTGTCCCTAAAATACAGCAACATACAAAGTTAGTAAATCAACAATAGATTACATCAAATCAACAAATTAAAGGTCTATATTAGTTAGCAATGTCGGCAATAAAACTAGTAACCAATTTGGACCGAAAATAGCACTTCAAGGCTGAATAAAGATGGTTGTCATAAAGTAAATTTCTCTTGTGGCCGATATACCAGCCGTATATGGTTGTAGCATTCAATGAATTACAACAACAAATATGACCATCAAAAAGTGCCAAAGCTAGCCCAATAGATGCACCTAGGTTAGTAAGGTTAAACTAGCAAAGTTAGAGGGTTAGTCTAGGTTAGTTTGTGAGATATTAGCCGTTAGGGTTAGAGTTTAAAGCAACCCGAAAATAATACATGCCAGGTTAGTTTAGTGTTTTAAAAAACCGGCGATTTGGAACCCGGAAGCCCGGCGGTTGACGGTTTGATAAGTGACGAACCGAGCAGGTGAAAAACCCGAACCGGCCGACCGGTTTAAGGCGGCAGAGCGGTTTATGACCAAACCGGCCGGTTTGACCGGTTTGATGGCCGGTTTGGTTCAAACCGGTCAATAAACAGAACCGGTCGGCCGGTTTATGGCCAAACCGTCCGGTTTATTCATAAACCGGCCTGTTTGGTCCCTAAAACCTAAAAACTAAGTAAGAAGGTGGAGTTGTAAGGTGGTTTTTTGGTGTCTGCGGTGAGGTAGTAATTAATGGTAATGTTAAATTCTTAAAGTAAAGTGACATTCTCCTTTATCTTTCATTTTCATCCCTTTTGTAAATTTTAACATTACCATTAATTGTTTGAGGATGTTTTAGAGAGTGGACAACCTCATTGGACTTCATATGGAAAGTAGAATTTTTAGGTCCCATTCAAAATTCCCGTGAATATGATTTTAAAGATTTCAAGATTGGCAAGATTGCAATGTTTCTTGGATTCTATCATGTATGAGGGGTATGGAACTGACATTTAATCAAGAGAACCAAGCTCTTTATGTACCTGCGATGTTGGTGGCATTGATTGTTGAACTCTTTGTCCACGACCCTAGTAAAAATGTACCCTTCACTCCAAGTATAAACTCTTCTATTAGTCTCTTCTCTTTGTAGTTTACTGTGGAGTGTCCAGGTGACTTAGTAGTGTATGTGCACACCAACCTCGTCTTATATACAAGCGAGAGAGAAGAAGAGTGGTTGAAGGGAAAAACACACAAAGATGTAGGATGTGTTTTTTGATGATAAGGGTTTGAACAACGGTGTTGAGTTGGCATTAGCCAACTTGGATCTTAATGAACTAGTGCTAGATCCGGTCACTTTGATGATAGTGATCCTCTTGAAAGGCCATCCTCAAAGTCCACATCCAACAAATGCAGTTGCATTGGATAGGAGGAGGGATGGAGGAGAGGAAGCGTTATTGATGATGCCAATCTTGATGATTATGACATGGAGGAAGTGGTAGTGATGCCAATCTTGATGATTATGACATGGAGGACTACTAACAATCACGACTCATGAGCTATGAGATTCTTCCATCTACGGTTCTAGTATCTACCCTATGGCTATTTTGTATTTTTCATTGGCATTCCCACGGTCCACCTATAGTATCAGTGACTCTAACTTAGTATGTTATTTGATGTTGTAGAGGCCATATAGAGCCTCATTGATTATGTATTTACGTTCTGATCTCTAGATATGTATTGCACTTGGTG